>JANTNU010000008.1:28190829-28208287 GCA_024752395.1 Erythroxylum havanense
TTATTTATATGTGAAATATTTGAAAATTATTGTTATTTCATATTAATTGTGATTATTATTTATTATTATAATTTTTGGAGACAGTTAAAAATATATAGTATAACTGTACAATATGATAAAGAGTTATTTTGTATTTTTAAAAAAAAATAGACTATTTTATTAATTTAAAAAATTACCCAAAACAGTATTTGGTATTAATTGATACCAATATAATATGGTACCAGAATCTAGTCTGATACTAAATTTGATACAGTATTGACGACATTGGGTGGCATCATAATAACTAATATAGCCCAGAAGATAGTACACCTATCGTCCATGACCCAAATTGGAGCCTCTACTTTATTGATGACTTAAAATAAGGCGAGCTTGGTTGCCACTCTTAATGATGATTAATGGGCAATTGCTTCGGCTACAGACTAATTTTCAGGATAAAAGCACTTGAAATAGGAAATTCTTAAGTCAATAGAAACTTGACTCTGATGCATCATATTAAATGACAGGAAGCAGTCACTTATCGGTTGATATTACGTTGTCCTCCATTGGACTTCTTAATGGGTCATAAACTAATGTATTTGAAGAGGGTTTTGTGATTTTGGAAGACAAATTGAGACTTAATCATTTTCTTTTTTTGCCACAATTAAATTACAGTTTAATCTCTTTAGCCTGTTTGAACAAAGATTTACATTGCCTTGTTATGCTAACTGATAAACTGTACGTGATACCGAACCTTACTTCAAAGAACATGATTGGTGTGGGAGAGAAAAAAACAGCGGGTCTATTTACTTTGATATGGGGCACTGTAATAATTCATCACACATCAGCAATGTGTAGGTATCTTTTATGGCATCAACGTCACGGCTACATGTCAAGTCAGATCATTTCTCTTCTACTTTATATTAGTAGAAGTGATTATTGTAGATATTGCAATGAACCTTGTGAATTTTGTTTTAAATCTAATTAGAATCGTGAAGTGCTTCCTTTTAGTACAAATGAAATGACGATTTGTTTAATTTATTGTGATATTTATGGAGCTTATAATATGCCATCATGACGTGGTGTTAGTTATTTCTTAACGATTGTTGATGATTAATCGAGAGGTGTATGTGTATATTTGATGGTTTTAAAATTAGAAGTAACAAAAAAATTTAGAATTCGATAAGCATGTACAGGTGGTACGTGATATTGGGTGAGTTGTCTTCTTATATGACATTCTCTCACTAACTACTTTATTCTTCTTGCCCACCCCAAATCTCTTAGAAAATAAAAAAGCAATCTACTGTTTTGCATTCTTCGCTGAGGCTGAATGTCACTCCATGTTTGTTACTGTTGTGAATTAACCTGGCTTAAACTTATTATGTAAGTCATCTTTGCATATTGACGCTAATTCGGTCTTTAATTTGATGAGTGAACCAAGCATATGAAGATGGATTGCCATTATATTTGTAATAAAATTTAGGTAGGTAATGTAGTCAAAACTCATGTTTGTTCCTTCAATCAACTTTTTGATATATTTACAAAGGCTCTTGGAAGTTAACAATTTATCTACCTCCTTCGCAAGTTAGACATTCACAATTTTCATACTCCACTTCAAAGGGGGAGTATTAGGAGTATGTTGTACATATTGTAAAATATATGTTAAAGAGATATTGTATATAATTAGGAGACCTATTTTAAGTAGAAAATTATTTGTACCATATATGATTGGTTCTAATTACAGTAATACTACAAGAAAATTTAGTTTCAGCAACTATTATTAATGGTTGCTAAAAGTAAGAAAATGGTCGTTAAAAGTTATAGCAACTCGGTGGTCACTATAGGGTTGTTACTAAAAGTACTCAATGACGAGTTATTACGTTGGTCGTTAAAAATGCATTATTAGCAACCATTTGAAATTGGTCACTAAAGGTAAAATTATTAGCGACTAAATTTATACTTGCTAATGTAAAATTTCATGGTTTCTGTAATGTTAGAATGGTTGCTATAATTATACATACTGTGACCAAATTATATTTGTTGCTAAAAAATAATCTTATAGCAACCAAGTCAACGGTTACTATAGCTATTCATACTGCGACCAAATTATTTTTGTTGGTAAAAAATAATCTTATAGCGACCAAATCAACGGTTACAATAGGTATTCATACTGCGACCAAATTATTTTTGTTGGTAAAAAATAATCTATAACAACCAAATCATTGGTTGCAATTATTTTTATCTGGTTACAATAAATGGTGTATTAAATTTCTTTTAGTAACCATGCTGTGACGACATGATGCTGTTGCTAAAAATTTACTTTTAGCAACCAAATAATTTGTTGCTATAGTTAGACATTCACAATTTTCATACTCCACTTCAAGGGGAAGTATTAGGAATATGTTATACATATTGTAAAATATATATTAAAGAGATATTGTATATAATTAGGAGACCTATTTTAAGTAAAAAATTATTTGTACCATATATGATTAGTTCTAATTACAGTAATGTAAGGAATCATTTCTTCTCAATACACGATTCATCTTATTTACCAACATATTGATCAAATGGGTTTTAATTATTAATAGGTAATGCGATGTAACTTAGGGTGGTACTACCTTATACTTGAGAAGTGGAGAATACTGACATTTTGGAGTTCCAGCATCCAAGCATTTCTTATACCCTTCAAAATATCTAAAGATGTTGAAAAATTGATATCAAATTACAAATTCAATGGAGAACCACTGCCAGCTTAACATGGAATTGTCCAATTAATAAAATCAACCATGCATACACTAGATTTGACGTTCCTTTTAGATAAGATCATTATTGGCTAATTTGCGCCTAACATGAAAATGAATTTTGATTCATAAATTATTAGTGTATAAGAAAATTTTAAGCCAGTAAAGTGTCTTGGGGTCTTAAAGCTCATAAAGTCACTCCTCTTTTCAAATAATAAATGTTAATAAATTACAACCCCAAACCAAAAAAAAGTAAAAACTTGTATTTCAATGTCAGAGACATTTCATAACTTCAATCCATTATATCTTTTATACCTTCGTGGAGCAATTTGTTAGGCTTGTTAACTCTAGTTTTTATAGTGAGGATTAAAAAAAAAAGAAAATCGATATAAGAAAAACAACCTGTTCCAAAATGTATATTGGCTTTAGAATGTGAATAAAATAAACATGTAAGTGATAGTTTCTGCCCTACAACTAATCCATTTGTTGTAGTTTAGTGATAATATAATTTAAAAACATTTTTTATCTTATACATGTTTAGATATACATGATAAAGTCTTTGGAATAATTATACGTTGCAAATGAAATTATAACAAGATTATAATTGTGAGATTCATATTGCATTTATGTATTATCCCCTAAATTGCTATTAGTTATTGTTCTATTAATATTGGACATTAATAGAATGTAAAAGAACTGCACACAATACGTTTTTTCTTATAAAGAAAGTAGTTGATCTTATAAGCTAAAATATGAAGATACTTAAATAAACATGTGGGTTCTTGTTAGATAACAAATTCAATGAACAAACCCAATATGAGAAATCAATTTAGAACATTACTTTTAAGTCTATGGAATTCTCATTGTGATGATTGTATTAGTGATTATTTGACTTAACGTCTCCAAAGTTATCTTCTATAAGAATTGCCATATTTTGATACTAGTTATGACCTATTTTAATTATAGGTCATTCAATCGGTAGACATTGGATGTAGCATGAACTATATAGAGATAGTTTGACTAAGATAGAATTTATCACCCTAAAGAAATTATGAAGAATGTTTCATTGTTCATAATTATTATTGATTCAGGAAATCCTTGGCTAAGGTGGAATGACATTTTGTAAATAGTTTACAAATTTTATTAATTGAATCAATAGCTAATGGCGGAGAACTAATATGATTGGACCCAAAAAGAGCAAATATCAATTTTGTGCTCTGTCTAATCAGAACATAATATGATGAAAGGATTGAATTATATGAAAAAATCAAGCACGTAAAGGTTAGTCAAAACTATTTTGACATTCCTAAGTATTTGAGTGGTCATGATGGGTTGCTAAATGTCAATCTTTATCTATGATTATAAATTATTTAACTAGAGAATTAATTTTAATTATGAATTATAATTATAATTTGTAATCATTGCCAACATATTTAGGAACCTAATGAGTCTCACATAAAGAATGGGTCGAAGAGAGCAAAGATATTTAATCAAGTCGGAGGTAATCGTAAAGTTTGAAAAACTTTATGATTAAATATTATAAAATTAATAAATAAAAATCAATACAAGATATTATATCTTATTTGAGCATAATTGATATTCAATTACAGTTATTTGTAATTCTAATTAAATTTTAATTAAAATTACAATTTAATTCCAATTAAATTATTAAAATGTCCAAAGTTTATTAAAATAGACTTAAGTTCTAATGGAGATAGCACTTTGATATGTGCTTAATTGATTGTATATTTACTCAATAACTCTTAGTGATTAATGATACAAAAATGCTTAAAATACTCACTTTAGTTCACATATGGTTTTAGGCACAATTAGGAAATGAAGGAGTTAAAGTGAGTCAAAAACACTATAGTTGAGTCATTTTCCGAAAATTCACACTCACTTGTCTTCATGGATCAAGAAGAAGACAAGAAACTGAAAAGAACTTGAAGAATGAAAACTCTCACACCGGTGACACACATCTCACGATGGTGAGAAAAGTGGACATCTCACCATTTAACCCTAAGTTTTTAATATAAAGTAAAAGGTGTTGTGACGGTTGAGAATATGAAGGTTTTCGTGTTTTATGTTGGGAAAAGAGGGAAACTTCTGGAGAAGATGAGAAGAAGGGGCAAATCTCCACAACGTTGGAGACCCATGGACAGTTAGCTTCCCAACACCAACTCAAAGGTGATATCGATGCCAACGAACCCAGTTAAGCATTCCTTCCTTGTATTTATTATTTTTTCTCTCTTTAGGAATTGATTGTGTTATCCTATGCATATGGATTTGGGTTTTGTGTATGAATGATTGTATTCTCGTTATCATTTGATTGTTTATGTATGAACCCATAGCTAGAATTTTAATATAATTCGTAATTGTTATATTTAAGATTCATTTGTAGCGACTAATGGTTTGTATTCATTAGGGATAACATAACTTGGGTTACATGACCTAAGTGTAAGTGGTTGTTGCTTAGATTAGTTTGTTTTCCTAATTCATAATGTGGTCGTCCAATTAAATCTAGAGATTGTATCCTAGGTTATTCGATGACTAGGTTTAATTAATAAGCGTCTCTTAATTAAACACGACCTAAGGAAAACTGAATTAATAAAGATTATTGTTAATATGCGACCAATAGTTGCTAGGAGAGTTTGAGAACAATAAATCAATGAAGTATGCTCAACTGGGTGTAGGTTGAGATTAAACCAAAAAATCGAACTCCTAATGAATTCATCACTTTCATCATTTTCTGATGTTTTCTTTAATTTGTTTTTTATAGTTTAGTTTCATTTTATTTTCTTATTTCGAAACCAAACCAACACCCCCAAAGCTAAACATCATTTCTTTTCATAACAAAAGCTAACTGAACACTCTTTGTAGGATCGACCTACACTCACCACTACTATAGTTGAAGGTGTAGTTTATTTTATGTGGCGTTGTGATGCGTTATTGTCAATTTTGACACTGTTGCTGGGGGGTGTGGTGCTTTAGTTTTTGTTTTTGATTTTAATTGGCTTTTTGTATATAATTTTTTTGCAATTAGTTTCTTTTCAATTGTTTCTTGATATTTTCACTTTTTGTTTAATGTTTGAGTGTTAAAAATTTTTTAATAAAAAATATACATAGACGGGAGTAATTTTTCCCTCAAGATCAAAAGCTATTTTCATATTTTGTTTTTGTTGTACATAATTTTTGTTACACTTTCTTATTTTTTGATCTTCTTGTAGTTCGTGAAAATAATTTTTTGGACCCTGAGATGTGAATCATCCAAGGCACATTAGCATGGCGTACTTTTCCTCAAGAGGGTCATTTGACAAAAATGGAAGGCTTTTCCCCTATTATAGAAGGCCTTATGAATTAAAGGGAAGCACATGAATTCTTAGAAAAAGAAGGGAGTGAGCCTTAAAGAGAACTATAAGAAAGTCAATTCAATGAATAGATAAAGTCAACAGTATGAAGGATAGCACTGCCTATACGCGAATTAGTTATATTTTGATGTAAATTAAATAATGCCAAGAAACCTTTATGAAAAAATGGTGGTTCCGCTCGATATTATCCAAGGAGGAATTAGAATACAGGTGTAGGATAGGTAAATCAATAGCTAGTCTTTCCATTACTCATATTCTCAATCTTATAACCATGTTTAGAATGATCATACTAACTTTAGTTATATATGGGATAACAAGCAGAATTACTTCCTTAATAGTTTGTAAGATGCACATTAATTCCCATATAGACCATAAGCTTCCTAGTACAGTTTAGGTATGTCTTTGGACGAATTTATCAAAACTTTCACTGCTAATAATCTTCAATTTCAACAGAGTATACAACAACAGCTTCAACAGTTTCAACAGGAGACAAAAGCAAGCATACAAAACTTGGTAAGCCAAATGGGTCAGATGATTGAAGCTCTTGACCGTCTAGAATTACAAAGCGAAGAAATACAATCATCTCAACCTGAAGAGTACCCAAGGAACTTTAGTGTATAGACCTTACAAAGTGAAAAGGAGCTTGATAATCTTGAGAGACCTACTCAAGGAATTGCTTATCAAGAAGAAGAAGTGGAGTAAGAGCTCGAAGCAAAAATCTCTACATCTTTTAGGTTAAAGGTAAGTATTGATTCCATAATTGTTGTTAAAACTAACCCTTTACCTTTACCTAGCAGATTGGAAAAATTAAACGACGAAGAAAAAGGTGAAGAAATATTCAAGATATTTCTAGAGTGCATGGACTCAGTAGATATTATAAGTTTAAAGATAGGGAGGAAGGTGAATGATTATCAACCAAGATCCTATCCTGAATAACCTCGCGTGGAAGTGTATCAAATTATGATACCAAAACATCATAATTTTTTCACATGAGGAGAAAACATGAGTAGAAGCGTTGAATGTTAAGTTCTTGCTATGGTTTTTGAAAGTCATTCATCTTTGTTTATGATTATGTATTTTTAGGAAATATGGCAATTGAGTAACTGTGTTTGGGTCTGTGATCTAAATTTTGATGTTTTTCCCGAGGATGGTCAAAAGCTAAGTGTGGCAGAAATTTATATGTGCTTAACTGATTGTATATTTATTCAATAACACTTAATGATTAAGATACTCACTTTAGTTTATATATGGTTTTAGGCATAATTCAGAAGTGAAGGAGCTAAAGTGAGTCAAAAGAACTATATTTGAGTTATTTTTTGAAGATTCACACTCACTCATCTTCATGGAGCAAGAGCTAGAGAAAACGAAGAAAAAAGTAAGAAGAAGACAAGAAAATGAAAAGAACATGAATAATGGAAGTCTTGAAGAGCTCACAGCCAAAATAAATAATGGCACAACCGTGAACATATCTAATGTCTGTGCAATGTCTTGCATACATAGTTGTGTCACGAGTGTGACACATCTCTCACACCCGTGACACACATCTCATAGTGGTGAGAAAGTGGACACCTCACCATTTAACCCTAAGTTTTTAGTATAAAGTAAAAGGTGTTGTGACGGTCGAGAATATGAAGGTTTTCGTGTTTTCGGTTGGGAAAAAAAGGGAAACTTCTAAAGAAGATGAGAAGAAGGGGCAAAGCTCCACAACGTTGGAGACCCATGGAGAGCTATCTTCCCAACACCAATTTAAAGGTGATATCGATGCCAACAAACCCAGTTAAGCATTCCTTCCTTATATTTATTGTTTTTTTTCTCTCTTTAGGAATTGATTGTGTTATCCTATACGTACGAATTTGGATTTTGTGTATGAATAATCGTATTCTCGTTATCATTCGATTGTCTTTGTATGAACCCATAGCTAGAATTTCAATATAATCTGTAATTGTTATATTTGAGATTCATTTGTAGTGACTAATGGTTCGTAATCATTTAGGAAAACATAACCTAAGTTACATGACCTCGACCACTTAGATTATTCTGTTTTCCTAATTTGTAATGTGGCTATCCAATTAAATCTAGAGATCATACCTTAGGTTATTCGATGGCTAGGTTTAATTAACAAGTGTCTCCTAATTAAACACAACCTAAAGGAAAGTCGAGATTAACAGAGCTTGTTATTAATCTATGACCAATAGTTGCTAGGAGAGGCTTGAGAACAATAAATCAATGAAGTATGTTCAACTAAGTGTAGGCCAAGATTAAACCAAACAACCAGACTCCCAACGAATTCATTACTTTCATCATTTTCAAATATTTTCTTTAATTTGTTTCTATTAGTTTAGTTTCATTTTATTTTCTTATTTAAAAACCAAACCAACCCGTCAAACCTAAACATTGATTATTTTCATAACAAAAGCTAATTGAAAACTCTCTGGGAGATTGACTTAGACTCACCACTACTATAGTTGTTATTTTAGTTTATTTTGCGTAGTGTTACAATGCGCTACTGTCACATTTCTTGCTTAACCCTCTCTGTAACAATTACAAAGTTCTCTTAACCTATTTTGTGGATACTGTTTGAGACCAGACACTTAACAACTATAGAAGTTGAAATGGACTGGTTTTAGAAACGGTCCAAGGGGTACGACAAGAAAAGTATCAAGTTTTAGAATAAGGTACGAATAAAGATTCATCCATTATTATGATTTAATTGTCAATCATTTTATAGAATTAAATTGATATTGGTTTTTTAGGAAATCAAAATATAAAAAAGTTTCATAATTATTTCACTGCATTCAAGATTAAATCCCGTTCTGATTTTCCTTTAGTGGTATCAGAGTGAGCTTTAATTCTACAATTTGATTAAACTTGTTTAATTCTTATTGATTTAATAAAAAAATAAATTTAGATTTATGATCATTGTTTCTATAAAATGTTTTGTCGTTGTCTCTTTTACTAGTTATTCGTGCTTCTAGAAATATGAAAAGTTTAGAATTAGGTATCTAGAAAATAAAATGTCATAGAAATCTTCCACTTTCCTAATTCCCACTCATTATCACTATACCCTCGAAGGATGAGTGCCTGCAATGCATTGCCTTCGATTTCTTCCCCCTAATTGACTTATTTTATTCACAGTTATAGTTCTGGCCTTGATAGAAATGTTTTTTCTTTCCTCTAACTTTAGGTCATATGTCGTAAGGACTTTGATGGTCACCGATGGCTTGAAAACATTGCTTATGGTGGCTTGCGATTGTGATCTGGAACGACAAGTGTTGGGAAACTTTCCATAGGCTGGTTAAATAAGTTTCATGAGATGGTCTCGTTGACGACAATGACAGGTGACTATAGAGTGTGACGGTTGATGGAGAATAAAAATGGCTGATAGATGCATACTTGACAATATTTATACCTCATATTTGATGTATTGTTTCTTGATATTTTATACGTTTATTGTATATTTGATACTTAATTTACTCCAAGTGCATTTATATGTTATAATTGCCTTTCTAGAGTCAAATGAAAACATGACATAAAATGACATTTTAAAGCAAAGAAGGGATACATGATAGTTGTGCATTAGTGTGTGTTTTTGTAAGTATTTGGCATGTGTTTCTTGCATAATAGGTTAGTATTATTGTGTTTTAGGACTTGTTTTGTGTGTTTTTATTTAGTTTGATCTTTATGGTTGTTATTTGTGTTTAATGTTAGTTTAGGGTAAGAATTGATCATTTTGGTGTAGGAATGAAGAGTGGACACCTTTGTGATTGAGTTAGGGACCAAGAGAAGAGAAGAGAAGAGAAGAGAAGTGGAGTTGCTGAAGAATAAAAACACACGACCATGAGAAAGGTCATATTTCCCAGATCGTGGGAAATCTATGGAGAAAGTTTCTGTCACATTAACCCACGATTATGGGAAGCACAAGGATAATACCCACGATTGTGGGATGCTTAGCCCGAGGAGTCATACGGGTTTCACTTATTTTTTTAAGGGTTTTATGATATATAATATCACAAATCCCTAAGGCTAAGGGGGTGGTGGAAACTAGCCTCTAGGAGTTAAAAGACATATTGAGGGCCTAGAGATAGGTGAAGAATAAAGGTTTTCATTCCCAATTGAGCAAAGAGCATTCCGTCGTCCAGATTTTCTAGATTCAAGTAAAGAAGAGGAGGAACTCGCCCCATCTAGTTCTTATTTCGATTTTTTCTCTTCTAGTATGTTTATCATCGATTGTTTGGTTGTTGGGGATGTTAATGACATTATGATTGACTAATTTTTTTTTGGTTTATTGTTTGAACTATTTGTGAACCTTCAGTTGTTAATTCAATAATACAAATATTTGTGTTATTTATTGAGCTCAAACCTTGCAACAAATCGAGAGAGTGAGCTTGCTAATTTATATTAAATGTACAACAAGAGTTGACATTTAATAGACCTATAAATAACAAGTTATCGATTTACTAGGAAGAGATTTCAATAAATTGATACACTGCCTATAGGATAACTTCTTATCTAGTTGAATGTTTAGGAAAAGCTTTGCACATCGAGAGATCCCAAAGTTAATCCTAACGTATTTAACTAGTGACATTTAGTTGCACCTTAAAAAAGGGTAGCTAAAATTTTAGGAAATCTTGGGTCAAGCATAAATTGAATCAATTAACTAGAGAGGAGTAAATAGTGATAATGACAAGTCAAAATTCTTAATCTTGATTTTCTCCAAGTTTTAGTTTACGATTTTGGTTTAGGTTGCATTGTTTACTTTTACCTTTAGTTTTTCTTTATTTTACTTATCTATTTAAATTTGATCGAATCGGTTTCTTAAATAAAGAACAACTTGAATTAAGTGGTGCCTAAGTACAATCCTTATGGGATCAATATTCGTTTTTTACTACAAGTTATGACCCATATACTTGCAGCTTTGAGTTTAAAATTAGTAGTTTGGTTTGCATTTAACAAGTTTTTAATGTCGTTGTTGGGGATTTGTTGTTTAGCATCTTGTTTAGTTTGGGTTAATTTGATTTAAGAGTTTTTTTCTTATGTCTTTTCAGGTGCATGAACACAAGGAACATGCAAAGGACTACTAAATTTTGTGATGAAGAGTTACTAGATATCACAAGGCACGAATAAGAGTTGAGAAGAGTAAAGTGCCAAGACATTACACAAAAAATATGGTGGAGGAAAGAGAATAAGAAAGGGCCAAAAGGACATTAATGGAATTTATGAGGCCAGGATTCAGTCCTCAAAGAGTTGCGAGGCTAGCTATTCAAGCTAACAATTTCAAGATCAAGCTAGCACTCCTCAACATTTTTCAGAGTAGTGTGCAGTTTTATGGGTTGTCTAATGAAGATCCCAATGCCCCATTCGCTAACTTTTTAGAGATATGCAACACCTTTTGGTTTAATGGGATGTCTACGATGCCGTGAGGTTGCGATTATTTTCTTTCACTTTCAGAGATCGGGCAAAAGCATGGTACAACTCACTCAGTTTAGGGTAGATTACTACTTGGGAATAGTTAGCCCAATCATTCCTTACTAAGTACTTCCCATTGACCAAAACAATAAGGATCATAAAGGAAATCACGAATTTTCAATAAAGTGATAGGGAGTCTTTATATAAAGCTTGGGAGAGGTTTAAAGAACTATAGAGAAGTTGCCCCCACCATAACCTTTCGAGGGAGTTCCTCATGAAAACATTCTACAATGGTATAAATCAGAGCACAAAAGAAACCATTGATAAAACTGCTAAAGGTTCTTTGATGAGGAAAACTACCAATGCAGCTTATGATCTTTTGGAAGAGTTGGCAAGCAATAGTTGTATGTGGTCAAAAGAGAGGTGCAGATAGGGGCAAAAGGAGCAAAAAGTATGAGCCCAATTGACTCTATTACAACTTTACAGGCACATATTCCAACCCTCACTAAGCAGTTGAGCAACATGCAAGGAGCATCTTCATCTACAACTAAAGTTATGCAATCACGGAGTGAGTTATGTGGATAAGACAACCATTACATAGCAGAATGTTTCTTTTTAGGAGCCAGTAGCACTGAACAGGTAAATTACTTAGGCCAACCACAACAAGGTAACAATCCGTACTTTAATACTTATAATTTGAGGTGGAAAAATCACCCAAATTTTTCTTAGAGTACTAACAATGCAGGTGACCAAGTAAGACCATAAGGACCTCCTGGATTTTACCAAAACCAACATAGATCTTTGGAGAAAAAAATGGACAAGTTGATGGATGTTTGGGTTTGAGACTGGCAAATCAAGAAGAGAACCTAAAGACGATGTTTTCGAGTCAGAAGGAAAGTCAAAAGAGGATTAAGGCAAAGTTTGATCAGATCGTGAGGAACCATGCCTCATCCATCCACAACTTGGAGGTACAGGTAGGCTAACTTGCTAATGCTTTATCCTCTAGAAGGGCAAGTGGCCTACCAAGCAATACTGAGGCAAATCCAACGGAAAAACTCAAGGTTATCACACTTAGAAGTGACAAGCAGATGGAGGAACCAAGTGTGTAAAAGGATAACTAAGAAAAGGGAAAAGGCAAGGAGATTCAAGAAGAGAAAGAAGAAGAGAGGCCTTATGTGCCACCACCACCCTACAAGCTTAAACTTTCGTATCCACAAAGGGTGAGACAACATCAAGTGGACATTTAGTTTTCCAAGTTTCTGGAGAAACTGAAGAAGCTTCAGATCAACTTGTCATTAGTGGAATCTTTGGAATGTAAAGGGATAAGAGTGTGAGAGAAGAGGAATTATGTGAGGAAGTCAAGTTAGAGAAGTTGGAGATAACAGATACACCTATACCACCTTCCATTGGTAAGCACCCCACTTTAGAGCTTAAAGCCTTACCTTCCCATTTGAGATAAACCTTTTTAGGTAAGAACCATACCTTACCCATCATTATCTCAAATCGATTGGATTGTGAGAAAGAAGAGAAAGTGGTGGAGACCATTAGGAAGAGGATGAGAGCTGTGGGGTTGAAAATTTCTAATATTAGGGGGATTAGCCACAATGTGGTGATGCATAGGATTAACCTAAAAAAATGATATAAAACTATGAGGGAGTGACAGAGAAGGTTAAATCCAACCATACAAGAGGCTATGAAGAAGGAGGTAGTGAAGCTGTAGGATGCAAGGATTATTTATCCCATTTCAGATAATGAGTGGCTGAGTCCAGTACAATGTGTGCCTAAAAAGGGAGGCATGACAGTGATAGAAAATGAAAAAGGTGAAAAGATTTCTACTAGGACCATCACAGGTTGGAGAGAATGTATTGATTACCAGAAACTCAATTTGGCCACCAAGAAAGATCACTTCCCTTTACCTTTTGTGGACCAAGGGCTGGCCATGTACTTTACTATTTTCTTGATGGATACTTAGGGTACAATCAGGTGGTTATATAACCACAGGATCAGGAAAAGACCACTTTCACTTGTCCTTATGGGAGTTTTGCTTATCGAAGGATGCCTTTAAGTTTATATAATGCACCTGTCACATTCCAAAGGTGCATAATGGCCATATTCTAGAACATGAGTGAGAACTTCATAGAGGTATCACTTCTCTAGCTTTGGAGATTCTTTTGATCATTTTTTGTTTAATTTAGACATATTTTTTGAAAGATATGAGGAGTCTCATTTAGTTTTGAACTAAAATAAGTGTCACTTCATGGTCTAAAAGGTAATTGGATTGGGCCATAAGATCTAGTGCAAGAGGATTGAAATGGATCAAACTAAGACTGAAGTAATTGAAGAGATACCACCTCCAAACAACATCAAAGGCATCCGAGCCTTCCTTGGTCATATAGGGTTCTATAGACGGTACATTAAGGATTTTTCTCTTATCGCTAGACCCTTAACTCATTTATTAGTTAAAATATGTGCCTTTTGTATTTGATGATACTTGTTTGGATGCTTTTAACAGGTTAAAGAAGGCACTTACAATAGCACTCATTTTGACGTTGCCACTCTTCCCTTCAAGATTATGTGTAATGCAAGCGATCATGCCATTTATTATGTTTTTAGCCAGTAGAAGGAAAAGAGGTTGCACGCCATCTACTACGTAAGCAAAACCTTGACGGGAGCAAAACTAATTACACAACTATAGAAAAGGAGTTGTTTGTTGTGGTATTTGCATGTGAGAAATTTTGTTCTTATGTGTTAGGCTCATATGTTATTGTTTTTACACATCATGCAGCATTGCGATATCTTTTTTCCAAGAAGGATGACAAGGCTAGGCATATTCGATGGGTACTTTTGCTCTAAGAATTCGACATTGAGATTAAAGACAAAAAGGGAGAAAAGAGTGTTGTAGTGGACCACCTCTCAAGACTTGAAGGAAGGCACTATAAAGAAGAAGAGGAAATCAAGCAGAGCTTTTCGGATGAGGCTTTAGTGATGGTAGACAATCTTCTTCGTCCTTGGTTTGCAGATATTTCAAACTAACTCTCAGGTGGTATTCTTCCTTTTGATCTCTCTTATCAACAAAATAAACGGTTTGTGTGTCAATGTTCTCGTTATATTTAGGATGAACCTATATTGTATAAGATATGTGCTATCAATGTGATTCGCAGGTGTGTCCCCGAAGGTGAAATGCTTGAAATTTTGATGCAATGTCATAGCTCACTTTATATAGAGCATTATAGAGCTAACAAGACTACAACTAGGGTCTTGGAGTGTGAATTTTATTGGCCAATCTTGTTCAAGGATGCTCAAGATTTTGTGCTAAAGTGTGATAGGTGTCAAAGAGTGGGCAATATATTGAAGAAAGATGAGATGTTGCTTTCAAACATCATAGAGGTGGGGATATTCGATGTGTGGGGCTTGGACTTCATAGGACTATTCCCATCCTCCTTAGGTAACACTTACATATTGGTTCGAGTTGACTATGTTTCCAGGTGGGTTGAGGCCATAGCTACTGTAACTAATGACAACAAGGTGGTTAAAAGTTCATCAAAAAGATCTTTACGAGATTTGGGGTGCCCAAAGCGATTATAAGTGATGGAGGGAGCCATTTTTGCAACAAATTGTTTAATGCTCTTATAAAAAGATACAATATTCATCATAGAGTGGCGACTCCTTACCACCCCTAAACCAGTGGCCAAGTGGAGATGGTGAATAGGGAGTTGAAGAAGATTTTAGAGAAAGTAGTGAGCACCTCAATAAAGGATTAGAAGTTGAAGCTAGATGACACATTATGGACTTACAGGACAGCTTTCAAGCCACCCATAGGAACTACTTGATATAGACTTGTGTATGGCAAGGTGTGTCATTTACTTTTGGAGTTGGAGCATCGGGCCTATTAGGCCGTTAAGAAGTTGAACATGGATTGGAAGCTAGAAGGTAGGAAGAGATTGTTACAACTTGAAAGTTTGGAAGGGTTGAGGCTTAATGCTTATGAAAATGTTAAGTTGTACAACGAAAGGACAAAGAAGTGGCATGATTCTCACATCAAGAAGGAGTTCAAGAGTGGGGACTTGGTGCTTTTGCTCAATTTACGTCTTTGATTATTTCTTGGAAAGCTTAAGTCAAGATGGAGTGGACCCTTCAAGGTCCTTCAAGTGTTTCCTCATGGAGCTTTGGAGTTGAAAAATGACAAAGGTGAAGCATTCAAGGTCAATAGGTATAGATGCAAGCCATACTATGGAGGGACATACTCATAAGAAAGGGAAGTCATCTCTTTCCTTTCGTCCACTCCTTCTGAATACATGTGGAATGGTCAAGCTAATGACTTTAACCTAACATGTTTACCTTTCTTTTTCTTGTATTTGTTTACTTGTTTGTTTGATTTGTTTGGTTTTGATTATGTTTGGTTTAAATTTTGTTTGAGTTCTAACCTGTATTATTTTCAAATTTCTTGTTGGTTAGTTGATTTAGATGTGTTTGTAGCTTGCTTGAATGTTAGGAATGCATGCTAAGCTTGGATGAGGGCTAAGAATTTGGAAAAGTTAGAGTGCCCATGATCATGGAAATCACTGGGATTCCCACGATCGTGGGATCCTTCAATGAAAGATTAAAAAAAAACTCCCTCTTTCTTCTTCTTTCTTCATCTTCTCACTCTTAAGCTGAATTCTACTAACCTAACCTAAAAAATCCTTCATCTTTTCGGTCAATCTTAGTATTTTCTCCACTTTTTCCATCATTATTCACTTCTTTAACACTTATTTCACATTACCCATTCAAGAATACAAGAATTTGTTGAGTTTTTATTTTTTTTTCTCTCTAAAACGTTCTCACCTCTCTTTTTCCTATTTTTGCATAATTTTCTTCTTCAATGGCTCCGAAGAAGATTGACACCCAGAAGCCAATCTACCAATTGTGCCTTCAAGTCTCTGGAGAAGGTACAACCAATATGGTGGCCAATTTTTATGCCCCACTCCCAATTTTTTCAGAAGAAGAAGGTATGAGATTTTGGGATTTTAAAGATAAAAAATTATTGCCTCCTAGATACTTTGAATTTGAATCGTTAGAAACTCTAGGTTTGAGGTATAACATTGAATAATTAGCTGTGAATATTGGTTAGGGTCATCTAATTCATTGTGATGTACTGATATACCCAATGATGACAGTAGAATTTTTCACCACTATGCGTTATAATCCTTAAATGGACACATTCTAGTTTAGAATAAGTGGTCATGCATATAAGCTTGATTATACTGTCATTCATGCACTTTTTGACTTGCCCAATACAAAAGTTTTAGATGACCATGATGAATTTTTTGTGGATGATTATTGGAAAAGCCTTATGTGTGAAAACTCTTTTGATTCTAGGAATGCACCTAACATTTTAATTCGTAGCACTAACGCTGCGTTTGGTTGCAGTCTCCAGTAGCTGCAGACAGAACAGAACAGGACAGAACGGAACAGACACTGGAGGCAGAGTGGTGTTTGGTTGTGGTTGACAGAACAGAGAAAACTGTTCTGTCTTATGAGCAGAATGTGTTTGGTTGCAGGGGACAGTAAACAAAAATAATGCAAATGACAGATATGCCCCTGGTGCTTAAATGGATTAAAAATATGTAATTCTAATATTCTTTTAATATGAATGGCTTGTATTAGTTACAAAATTAACTGAGAATAATAATAACAATTTGAAATTAATCCAGAATAACAGTAATAATAATTTAATTATTATTTAAAAAACAAAAATAATAATAACCAAACATAAATAAGTGAAAAAATGTTTAAGAATAAGAAATCTGAATAATAATAAATACAAAGTATATAATAATTTGTAATAATAATAATTAGACATAATTATTATTTATATTAACTTAATTATAATAATAAAGAGAAAATGGATTAATTTAATAACAATTTGAAATTAATCACGATGCTCATTAATAATAATTTTATGATTAATTTAATAACAATAAT
>JANTNU010000008.1:28294057-28304398 GCA_024752395.1 Erythroxylum havanense
AGTCCCGGGAACAAAAATTTTTGTTTTCCGCTGCGTGTACATATGATGTACCTCCCGGGATGTTCCTACACATATCACATAGTCACGGAGCATAGCTCTATATGGAAGTGCTTCATACAGGCAACTCAAGTCACAACGCCTTTATCTGAACATGCATTTTATGAAATGCCTCAATCATATTTGCACATGTCATCGAACCATAGTCCGACATTCAACATTAAGTTGCGCATTCACTTATCATCTTGCATGCAACGCACATTCTGAAAATACTTAGCTCATCTTATTCACATACACTGGGTATTTCAATATTTCAGATCAACCATCACAATCAATCACATTCACATACACATCCATCATACAGAGATCAATGTATACAAAATTCAATCTAAAGTAAACAATGAAGTGAGACCATCTAGGTCTACTCACAGTATGCTCCAGATTAGCATTTGCTTTCAAATTCTGGAAATGCCTGAATGCGGACACTTGACTTGCGCAACTCATTCATGCAAAACACACATTGCACACTCATCAAGAATTGTACACATATAAACCTTTATTTATGCACAAATGTATCAATGGACAATGTACAAGTCATGCTCAATGACAATCCCGGGTATATGTTCTAATATACATTTTATGCTATTTCTTATTTCAAAATTCATATATGTTTCATACACTTCATTGGTATATATATATACATGTATATATGTATACATATATACATGTATATATGTATATATATATTACTCACTAAGTTCGCTTGCAAGACTCCATGTTAAAATTATCTTTCCCCTTGTTCTTGGGTAGAATTTTCTTGGTTTCCTAAAACAAACAAAATCTCATTCAATAAGAATCCACTTTAAGATCCCATAATGCAAAAATCACTGAAATGGATTCTAACATATTTAAACCCAAGCATTTTTCTAAACTCCATAAACTAGAATCCTTCCAAAATTCCAAAGGTTTAAAAAGATCATACCTTGATTCTTCACCAAACGAAGAGATCTTTAACTCAAATGGAAGCTCTTTTCTTCCTCTTACTTTTTCTCTTCTTGAACAACTTCACAATCTCTCTTGAAGGCTAAGGAAATTAAAATCCTAGCTTGTTTTCTCTTATTTCTCTCTTTCATTCTTTTTTTTTTCATGTTTTCTCTTCCTTATCTCTTTTCTCATCCACTCATTTTATTTCTCTAGAATCCCCTCATTCACGTTTTTCTTCCCCATTTATAAGCAAGACAGTACTTCTTCTTCCATTTATACCCTTAATGAGTCCAAAAGTCTATTTTATCCTTCCTTATAGGCTTATGTTCTTTTAAACTTAGTATCTTGCCAAAAATACCCTTGAATATTCTGACATAACATTTCTTCTAGAAGAATCTCCCCTATTGTCTTACATTTCTAATTACACCAAAATCATTCAATTTGGTTTAGTTATTCAAAAGATATACTTTTAACATCTTTGGACTGCCTTGTCCAAAACAATACACTATGAACAAATTCCACTTAAAATTTAAACATATTAAAGACTGAATTGGATTCCAAGTTCCACATACCATTGGTAGCTCCATGTTTCTAGTTTGTCACAATGAAAATAAATGTCTCATTTGGACCTCTACTGATGCAGAAAATATCAAAATACTGAAGTATTTTCAGTGTGATAACACCAGTCCATATTATTTAAGAACATACTCACTATACCCGTCTCATGCTTTTCACTCAATATTTATCATTTCAGTTCATATGGCTACGATTCTTTTTAGATATGTATATCTATGTTTTACGAAACCAATGGTTTAAGAATCAAGTCATTTGGAGGTCTAGAGAAGAAGTTATAGCCAAAAGTAGCAACCATGTTTATGACCTTAAAGGAAACAACCTATTTTGGTACGATCTCCATAACTTTCACAAATAATGTTAGATTGATCTCATTTTTAGACCATTAGAAAGAGGACTTTTAGATCTACAACTTTTGTGAAGACATAGAAGGCATATTCTTTAATCTGAGGGGTCGAAAATGGATCAGACAATATGATGTATTTTTTTGTGAGACGAAGTGACGTCATCAGACAATACAAGGTTGGAAAAATTATCGTAACTTTCCCTACAGATATCGGATCGAGGTGTTCTTTAAGTGGTTGGAAAGAATACTTCAAGAGATACAACTCTAATGAAGACCTTAAAGACCAATTCTATCATTTAGAGGAATAAATTTGGATCAGAAAATATTCTGGCCAAAATGAGACGATGCTGACGTCATGAGACGAATTGCTGACGTCATGAAATGAATCAAAAAAATGGTCATAACATTTTGTAAAGAAATCAGATTCAGGTGTTCTTTATATGAATAAAAATAAGACTTCAATATCTACAAATCTTATGAAGACCTTAAAGACCAATTTTATCATATAGAGGACCAAATTTGGATCAGAAAATGTTCTGGCCAAAATGAGACGATGCTAGCGTCATGAGATGAATTGTTGATGTCATGAGACGAATCAGAAACATGGTCATAACTTTTTGTATAGAAATTAGATTTAGGTTTTCTTTATATTAATAGAAAGAGGACTTCAAGATCTACAACTCTCATGAAAACCTTAAAGGCCAATTCTGTGATCTAGAGGATCAAATTTGGATCAGAGGATCAAATTTGGATCATAAAATGTTCTAGCCAAAATGAGACGATGCTGAAGTTATGAGAAGAATTGTTGATGTCATGAGACGAATCAGAAAAATAGTCATACATTTTTGTACAGAAATTGGATTTAGGTGTTCTTTAGATGAATAGAAATAAAACTTCAAGATCTACAACTCTCATGAAGACCTTAAAGACCAATTCTGTCATCTAGAAGATCAAATTTGGATCAGAAAATGTTCTGGCCAAAATGAGATGATGCTGACATCATGAGACGAATTGCTGATATCATGAGATGAATCAGAAAAATGGTCATAACGTTTGACTCCAATATCTAAAATTTTCATAATATATACCGTTGGAAAGATAAAAGAAAGATCTACAACTTTCAGGAAGGCATCTTGCCTAAAATCTCTTTATATCAATCCCAAATTCATCCCTAAAGTCTAAAGATGAATTTTTCCATACACACACCAACATACCAGACCAACTCCATAACTTCATGAAATTTTTAGACTTTTAGAGACAGAATTGAAATTCGATGTCTTCATATAAAATATAGCCATATGTATCAACTTTAATTTAAATCAAGAATCATCTCATTTAGAGAACTATAGAAATTGTTATGGCTAAAAGACTAAAGTGTATTCAGTGCACATTTTCCAGATCACCACCAATCTTTTTCCTAAATCTTTCCTTATCACAACTCATACCAAGATCACTCTTTCTAATCCTTCTACTCCTCATTTTCAATAAAATAACATTTAATACCATTTATACCCATAATTTGTGAATGAATGCATGTACCCCTTTTTATGTGAAAACATTCTATATTTATGTGCATATATGCTAACATGATGCATGAGCAAGAAAATGCATTGTCTTAATTTCTCTTTGAGCTTACAAATACTGAAAGTTCAGGTCCTAAACCTTAATATGGGGATGGGATGTTACACTTTTGGCTTAAGAATTAAAAACATATTAACTTAAGTGTGTGATTATTAGTTGGGTTTCCATAATTAATTTGGATAATAACTTGTTGAATATGAAAGTTAGATTTAGTTTATTATTTGAACTAATTTAGAGTCCAATTGGTAATTTTTAGCAAGACAATTATCCAATCAATTTACCTTAGTCATGCATAGGAGATTAAATTAGTGAAGTTATTTTCTCAAGAGCTTTCCATACCGGTTAATCAAATCATTTTTCTTCCAATTAAATTAGTTTACTTTTTAGTCTAATTGTGTGATTTTCTTTAAGCCTTTACTTAACAAATCTGGATAGAATGTTTAGGATTGCATTTATTTTTATTTTTCTTCAAGATTAATTTGAGTGAACCAATTTCAACTCCTTGTGAGATAACCCTGGTTAATTAACTACAACTACCTCGTATACTTGCGAGTAGAATAGCCTACATATTTTTAGAAATTATTTAAGCACACCAAATTTTTGGTGCCATTATCGGGAGGTGTTTAGTGTTTACACTTAATTTAATTTTGATTGTTTTGTCTGTTCATGCATACATTTTGTCGTGTTATTTCGTTGAGTTATTTTAGTAGTTTTACTACCAAATCAGTGTTTTCTTTATTGTGTTTATGCGAGGAAGGAGATCATAGGAAAATAAACTCATTCTGTTTATTGATAACATGCATTAGATAAGAGGACCTCAAAAGGATTTGGAAGACAATCTCAAGGAACCTAAGTTTTAAGATCAAGAGATGGGAGAAAGGCAGTTAGGATGAAGGAGTATGCTAGACTAGTAATTGGTATTGCTACTTTGTGCATACATTTGGAGTGGCAACCAAAAACTATGAATTGAAGAGTATCTACTATAGCATTCTGCCATCTTTTTACAGGGTTTCCAATAAAATCCCTTTAAACTTCATTCAGGATTTCTATAGCCTTCTCCATAAGTTTCCTTTTGGACAGTTTGAACGAAGATCACCTCAGAATGAGATGCTTCCCTTACATATTGAAGGATCAAGCCAAGGTATGGTTGATGACCCTTCTGTCCCATTCATTGACCATATGGGAAGAGGTGTATAACAAATTCATGGGAAAATTATATTCCCATCAAAAGACCTCTAAGTTGAAAATGAAGATAGCTACCTTCACTTAGATGGAGGGAGAGCCATAGGAACACTTCAAACTCTTGCTCATACAATATCTATGCCATCATTTTCTACTTTACATGTAGAACTGATTCTTCTATGATGGATTAACGCAACAATGTTAGTACACTGTTGATAATGCGGTAGGAGGAACTGTGAGAGAAAAGACTTCCAAAGAGACATATGAAATCTTTGAAATATTGGGGGCCAATTCTTAACAAAAGAGCACAAGGGGGAGAACAGCTGGAGTTTATGAAGTGAACTCAAACCAAAAAATGACTATGCAATTGGCGGAGCTCACAAAGAAAGTGAAAATGCTAACCATAAGATAATCCCAAGATGCCCATAATCATGAGGTATGTGGTTTATTTATATGGAATTTTTGGTCATGGAGATAATGTTTTTTCATATTCTTTTTAATCTTTTGCATGTAAGGAAGAACAATCAAATTACCTTAATGGTTTTCAAATGAGGGTATGTAATGATCTATACTCAAATACCTACAACCCTGGTTGGAGAAACCACCCCAATTTATCTTGAAAGACCAGCAATCCACCAATGTAGCCCCATACACCGTATCATAATTTTCAAAGGTATAATCAATTCTAAGGGCAATCTTAAAGTCAAAACATCCTAAGAAAGCCTTCTTTATAGTAATGCGTTCATTCAAGCTATCACTTATAATCAAAAGATGAACAACAAGAGATTTGATTCGTTGGAAGCTTTTATGAAGAGATTGAGACTCAAAACAAGATGAGCAATTTTCTAATCTCTATAACATGCTTTTTAAAGTTAATATTAATATATCATTTTTAGATGTAATTAGGAACATTCCAGCTTATGTGAAGTTCTTCAACAAACTAAGCACAAAAAAGGAAGTTTGGATCATATAAGAAGATGATAGTTTCAAAAGTAGCAAGTGCGGTCCTTTAGCATCAGTTATCCCTCAAATTAAAAGATCCAAGGAGTTTCATTATGAAGGTATCAATGGGTAATGGTGAGGAGGTTAAAGGTATGCTTGACCTAGGAGTAAGTATAAACTTAATGCCTTATTCTATTTATATGAAATTGGATTTAGGACAATAAGACCTACCAACAAGTGCTTGCAATTAGCTGATAAGTCAATCCTTTATTTGAAAGGTAGAATGGAAGATATCCCAGTCAAGGTTGGAGGAATGACTATACCTTTAGAGTTTATGGTTTTAGATATAGGAAAATAAAGGAACGAAAGAAGAAGCACACCATACTCCTTGGGAGACCTTTTATGGCCACCACCAACATTTTGATTAATGTGAAGAATGGGAAATTGACCATGAACGTCTTAGGAGAAACAATAGTATTTTCAATATTTAATGTTAAACATTTCCCTAGTACTGTTGTTTATAAGGAGTTCCTCTTATTGATAAAATTAATGCTATAGGTTTTGAATTTGCCACGTAGGAAGAAGAAACAAGTGATTTAGGATTGGTTAAAGAGTTTGACAAGTACTATTAATTGCTAGACGATGTCGCAGGAGGAGGGTTTGGAAAATTCATAAAGACAACCTCCAATGAAGAGAAGAATGCAACCCCACCAAAAGTAGAGCTAAAAGAGTTACCTGAGAATTTGAAGTATGTGTTTTTAAGTGAACGGGAAACATATCCAGCCGTTCTTACATCTACTTTGGATGCTAATCAAGAAGAAAGAACTTTAAGTAAGATGAAAAGATTGAAAAAAGCCATAACATGGAGTTTGAGTGACATTAAGAGAATTAGTCGCCCCATGTGCATGCATAAGATTATCCTAGAAGAGGGGGCAGAACTAGTGAGATAGACCCAAAGAAGACTAAATCCTAATATGTGGTAGGTAGTTAAGAAGGAAGTTTTGAAACTGCTTAATGAGGGACTACTTTATCCAATTGTGGAAAGTGAATAGGAGAGCCTAGTACATATGCTTATGCAAAATCTAGCAAAACTGTTATTCAAAATGATAAGAATGAGTTAGTACCTACTAGGACTACCACTAGATGGAGAATGTGTACTGATTACAGGAAACTAAATGTGGTGACCAAAAAAGATCATTTCCCTCTCCCTTTTATTGATCAAATATTGGATAAACTTTCTACACATGGGTTTTATTACTTTCTTGATGTTCTTTTAGGTTATTACCAAATACTGATTGCTTTTGAGGACCAAGAAAAGACAACATTAACTTTTCCATTTAGGACATTCACTTTCAGAAGGATGCCATCTGGGCTATGTAATGCACTAGAAATATTTCAAAGGTGCATTTTTTCCATTTTCTCATACACAATCGAGGACTTTATTGAGGTATTTATGCATGATTTCTCAGTCTTTAATATTTCTTTCGATGATTGTCCAAATAAGCTTACTTGTGTACTTGAAAGATGTAATGAATGTAACTTGACTTTAAGTTAGAAAAAGAGTCATTTTATGGTTAAACAAAGGACAATCCTAGGTCATGTTGCATCGAAAGGGGGAATCGAGGTTGATAAGGATAAAATTAAAGTTAGAAAGTTGACCCATCAATTGAACAAACTCTCCAAATTTCTTTAAGATTCTCGAGTTTGTTGGAACATAATAGCAATGGTGTTCGGTGAATTTATTAATCTTAGTTGAACAGATTAGTATTACTTAGATCTTCAGTTGTTAATTATTCTTTAAAATTATAAATAATTTATTCAAGATATATAATATGTAAAATAATAACTGAAAATTTTCTAACTATATTAAAAAAATGGAAACCCATTTCATGGCCTCTAATATAGGCTCTATGATTGATATGTGCTTAATTGATTGTATAATTATTTCATAACACTTAGCACTTAATGATATGAAATTGCTTAAGATACTCACTTTAGTTCATATATGGTTTTAGGTACCATTTGGAATCGAATGAGCTAAAGTGAATCGAAAGCAACATATTTGAGCCGTTTTTCAAAGAATCACAATTCTTTGTCATCATAGAGAAATCATAATCCCATTTAATATCAAAAATTGATCATTAGATTGCATATGAACAATATAATTGTCAAGTTGATTTCTAAGAGTAATAAGCTCCACTTTAGAGAAATCAAAAGGATAAAATTCATCAAGTTGAATCGTTTTTTTCTTATCAAAAGCATAAAAAGAGTCATTTGGATTCAAGCATGCCACACAAATAAGCAACTTGGTATTTACCTCATTGAAGCGATTATTGAGCACGTGAATTTACATATCAATCACAGTGTAAAATAATTCCACTTGATAATGATGCAAATTCATTATTTTTGCGTATTTCACCTTGACCTTCCCTGATGTACAAAATTTTCATCCATATTTGGAATGGCAAAATCATGGTTCTCACAAAATGAAGATGTTTCATCAAATAAGAACTGCCACCCATCATCCCTTGTCATTTGTAGTCATTGTTTAGAAACTTTAATCAAAGAAATTGCATTAATAGTGTCTTGATCCTTCCTTTGCAATGCTTGATATAATTCATTTGTGATGCCCAAGATTTTTTTTCATCAAATGCAAGCTAAACACAAATTCATAAGATTGGATAAAATCAAGCAAAGCATATGCTTCACCTTTTTGCTTTGAAGTTATGCCTTCTTCCATAATTATCTCTAGAACATCAATTATGGAGTCAAACATCATGATTAAGCTTGATTATGATCTATAATGTGTGCCCCAATGTGTGTCACCTGGTCTTTGAAAAGAAGTTTCATGATGTAAACCTTTACCATTTGAAAGTTCACCATTTTTTAGCCCTTCAACAATCTTACTAAATTGCTTGTCACGAAGAAGATCTTTTCTTTTACAAGGGCCTCTAACTAAATTTGATAAGTTTGAGATTGTGTTAAACAACAAAGCAACATATATATGATTCTTGGACATTGTTACAAGTGCTAATTTCAATTAGTGAGAGAAACAATGGACATAGTGAGCTGAATTATTTTCTTTTAAAATCAAAGTCATCAAACCATTAATTGCTCCTTACATATTGCTAGCCCCATCGTAGCCTTTCCCATATAGAGATGATAAACTCAATTCATACTTTGAAAACAATTCATCTATTGCAAATTTTAGTGATAGAAAGGTGGTATCACTAATATGAATAATACTAATAAATCACTCAAGCACACATCCTTTTGCATTCACATAACATAAAACAATAGCCAATTGTTCTTTGATTGAGATATCACGAGACTCATCAATAAGGATAGAAAATAACCCACCTTGAAGATCATTAATAATGGCATTGAAGGTTTCAATTGTAGCGGCTTTGACAATACCCTTTTGAATGTTAGGAGCAATGACTTTGAGATTTCCACAAGCATTGTTTAAAACAACATTGTTGATAGCTTCATTATGGTCAACAAAGAATTGTAAAAGTTGAAGAAAATTACCATTATTATTAGAAGTCTCTGATTCATCATGACCATGAAAAGCCAATCCTTGATGTAAAAGGAATCGAACACAATCCACTGATGCAGTGAGTTAGGTAGGATAGTCCCTTCGAGCTTAGTTGGATTGATTAGCATAAGCAACTTAATTATGTTGTTTTTGATTCATCAAATCTTGACATTTCTTCCAATCTATATTGTGAGAGTTATTAGGACCTCCTATATGAATATGAAATTTGTCTTTTTTCTTGCAATTGTTAAATCCATCAATAACACAAGTATTAGCACTTGCTTGATTTCCAATATCCGGCCTAAAAAGATAGCAACATAATCAAGAAGCTACGTCTTTTGTAACACTACACTCTAACTAATTGGCATATTCTTTAAACCAATATGAACTAAATCTACGATAAATATTTCCAAGTTTTCTTTGAAGAAAATCATGCTCAAAAGTTTGACATGGACCCTTTAGCAACTAAGCTCTTCGTATTCTATCATGGTCATTAGGATGATAATCCGAAATTTTTTTTCCACAATCCTAGATCAGACTAAAGATCATCTAAATTGACTTCTAAATGAGGATGCTTTAAAGGGTTAGGGCTAGAATCCTTATTTATAAGAGGCCTTTTAAGAAATTTGTCCATAATTGAAATCAAAGTTAAGTAATTAGAGAAGATATCATGATATACGAATGAAATATGTACATAAGAACATGAAGAAAGAATATTGTTGTACGAAAAAAAAGTGTGTTTAAGAACCAATAGGTGCATCATTATCAAAAAGGAAAAAAGCTACATTTGCTAATCCATCACTATTTTCAATTAATTATAAATTTCTTATTTGATATTTCTACAGCTCCTATTTTATATATTTTCCTTAAGCACTCATTGTCTAATAGCCCATTCATTAGTTCAAAAATTTTGTTATTTGCTCTCTTTCCTTTTTGTCTCTTGGTGAGAAGCATTGAATTTCTCCCTATATGTTTTGATTTACTAATTTTCTCCGTTTCTTTCTTTTGATAATTTTACTAATTAGTAAAGAAAATCTACAAATGCTACAATGACTCAACTTGTTTAACATATCCACTTAAAAAAGATATTATAAAATTATCATATGGGGACGAATTGAATACAAAATAAAAAGTCTATTAATAAAAACTAACTAATTAAAAATATTTGAATAACACTTTACATAGATGCAAAATATGA
>JANTNU010000008.1:28487599-28499879 GCA_024752395.1 Erythroxylum havanense
TGCCGAAATCTATTTGTTCTCGCTTAACCCATTCCAATTTACCAAATTACCCTTCTCATCAATGATGGGATGTTACATCATTAATCTTCTATCATTATGCCCAAAAGTTCGAAATCAATGACACCATGAAAAATTAGGTTTCTGTGGCATAAAATGCCTCAAAGAAGATAAAGTAAGAAAGGAATTGGGGATTGATGGCCGTAAGAATTATGGAAGGCCCAGATAAAGGAGGAAAAGTTTTGGTTAACCAAGCATTTCAGCATTTGTTTCAGAATATAAATGAAGTTGCTATAGGCTTTTATAATTCACTTCAGTGTTTGTATAAAGCCTTCTATATAATTAACTTTCAAGTCAACTTAATCATTTTCTGTCATTTGGATGTTGAGCTTTGCCTATGCTACGGATTTTCAAGTCAATTAAGTTTTGCAAAGTCAATTGATTTTTATCAATTGTGAACAAATATTGAAGATAAGGATTCCCTTTTAAAACTTAAACAGTAATATCGTTATGGTATCATTTAAATTTTCGAACAACCATAAAACAACATTATTTCAATATAAGCATTAATACTTGAACATGTGTATATTGAGAGTATAGTGTTTGAAATTATAAGACACCAACTAAAGATGACTAAAGGATTCAACCAATTCTTTATACAGTAATTACATATATTGACGAGATGATGTCATATTTGCAATTAATCCTATTATTCAATAAATATAGTAAATAAAATTTGCTCACTACATATATAAATATTCATAACTCAACAAAAGGGAATAGAAGTTCAATAAAAGATATGATGTGAATTTAACATAATTAGTATGAGAAACCATAGAACTAGTCATATATATCCATTCAATCTTATACACGGGTAAAAAATTCAATAATGTACATAGTAATGTAGTATAGGACTATTCACACAGACAATAGGCACAACATTTAAGGAGATAGGGTATGATCTAATGATATTCTTCTTTTCTACTTCTGCAATTTCTATAGTATTGCAACTATTAGCATAAGAAACAACAACACAAAAGTAGAATATTGAATGTATTCTTTTAATGGGAAACTTGCAATACTATTCATTTGTGGACTTGTAGAAGATGCTACAGCACCATTTTCGTTGACTATCTTCAAGTTTTTGTTTGGACTTTGAAGGTCAAATCTTTCCAAGAATATGGGACAATGATTATGTTCTTTCATTCGCCATTACCTTCTACTACTGCTCTTTCGTTTCATTCTGTCTTTGTGAAACGTGTGGGTGGAAAGTAATGGCTGAGAGGAGGAACAGATTAAAAGGACAGATCCCAACTTTGTCATTTTCTATGCATGGTTGTACAAGAAACACACACAAAAAGTCATTGCTTACTTTAGTTTCTTTTCAAATTTTAACAGAACATTTGTGATGATAAATCCAACCTACAAAAAACTTTAAACAATTCCTCAAGACAACCTTCCTCGGTATTCATCAACATAAAAGTCAAAAAAAATCCCAAAAACAACAAACAGAAAACAGATACTCAAAATCCAAAGATTAGGTTTCGACAGTCATTTAGCTTCCTAATCAACATTTTACTAGACCAAGAACAAAAAAACAAAGTATTTGACAATATATTATTCATGTCGACGTTTAAATTTGCTTGTGTCATTACGTCTGCGTTAACACTTAACAAGCATATCCACCCACCTACACCCACTATTTTGTAGAAGAAAAGAAACACAAAATCATTATTGCTTAATTACCCATTCCTCAATACTCATAGTCACTAACCAAGCATTGCTTAATCTCTATAAATAACATTTGAATGAGGAACTAGTGCAAATGGAAAATTGCAACACACCTTTTCCTAAAGTAACCAGTGCAAATGAAGTAGCAGGAGGGCAACTAAAGAAGTTTCTAGATAGGCTTTTTGTAGTGCCTCCTCAAATACCTCAATGATTGATTGAGGGTGTCACAGTAGAGTCTTACCAAAAGGACAATGACATATGGAAAAAGCATTTAGATACCTATAAAAAGATCAACAGATTGTTTGGCACTTCAAGATATCGAAATGTAATGGACAAGAATGTAGGGCTTGGGGGTTTTGTTGTTGCACTTGAATCACCAAAATCTTGGGTGATTAATATGGTGCCTACAGTTGTGAAGAACACATTAGGTGTGATTTATTACACAGTTACGGAGAACCACCTTTAGAGTCAAAAAGACACCGTACTGCACAAAACAAAACAAAAGGCTAACCTTTTTTATGGAAGCAGACTAGGAGAATTGGAACCCGCTTGATCCAGTGGAATTATTTGAAGTATCCAGAGGCGAAGGTGGAGGAGGAACTGGTGGAAGTTTTAGGGATTGTTTTTGGTTCTCATGGAAGAGAAAGATAGGTAAAAGAGTGAAGACAGTGCTTACAGTCGCAACAAAATCTCATGTCTGGAAATAAAACAATGATTCCCATTCCTCTGAATTACTAGAGGAATGGAGGATTGGAGAGAACTAGGTAATGAAAATGTTAACCCTTCAATAATAGTTTGATACCAAACGTATGTTTTCATTCTATACCCATACATTTTCTCCCATTACCCCCAAACAAACATACCCTTAATATTTTCATGTTTGTTAGTGTTAGTGTATGGTAGTAATAAGATATCCTCATAAAGAACCTATATAATTTGATCTGAAGATTGAAAGGACGTTGAGAAGGTTATGAAGGGAAACCAGAACAACTTTAGAAATGCAACAAGAGTTTGAATTTGAAAAAACAATGATTGATATGAGAATATTAAGGAAATTGACTACACCAAACTTAACTAAAAGACCATTATGCATTACTTTTCCTAATTTTTCTAAACATGTTACCTTTGAGTCTAGGTCTGGCTTAATCCATATTTTTCCTAACTTTCATGGACTTGCAGGTGAGGATGGAAACAATCATCTCAAAAAATGTGAAGTGGTCTATCTGAGTATGAAACCTCCAGTGGTGACAGACAAGTAGATCCCGTTAAGGGCTTTCCCATTGTCACTAAAAGATGCAGTAAAGAATTGACTATTTGATTTGCCTGCTAGGAGTATCAACACATGGATCGAAATAAAGAGGTTGTTTTCGGATAAATACTTTCCAGTATCAAAGACAGTCGGCATAAGAAAGAGATATGCTGGATAAAGTAATACAACATGGAGTCCCTTTACTAGTATTGGAAGCACTTCAAAAAGTTGTGTATCAGTTATCCTCACCACAACATTTCAGAGCAACTCTTTATCTAATACTTCTAGGAGGGATTGTTACCTATGGAAAGGACTTTGGTTAATGAAGCGAATGATGGGGCACCCTGTGGAAAGACTCCCATGGAGATCTGAACATTAATTAAACTCATGGTAGCTAATACTCAAAAATTTGACACTCATAATAATGTTCAACGCATAAAGTGGGTAAATATTTCATCTATTGAACATCATTTAAATGAGTTAATATCTTTTGTTAAACAAATTATTGTAGGACAGGCACAGGTAAAGACATGCGGAATATATGCAAATACAAGCCATCTGATTGATAGATGCCGGACCTTACAAGAGGGAAGTTATTGATTGCAAAATAAACTACTAATTTCAAGCTCAAAACTTCAAGTATACAGATCGTAACTTATAATAAAAAGTGAATATCGATCCCACAAGGATTGTGCTTAGGCATCACTTAATTCTGGTTGCTCTTTGTTTAAGAAATTGATTCAAACAAATTTAAATAGATAAGTAAAACAAAGACAAACTAAAGGTAAAAAGAAACAACACAACCAAAACCAAAGCTAAAATCGTAAACTAAAACTTGGAGAAAATCAAGATTAAAAATTAGGGCTTGACATTATCCCTATTTCCTCCCCTTTGGTTAATTGATTCAATTTATGTTTGGCCCAATATTTCCTAAAATTTTAGCTACCCTCTTTCAAGGTGCAACTAAATATCACTAGTTAAATAAATTAGGATTAACTTTGGGATCTCTCGATATGCAAAGTCTTTCTTAAACATTCAACTAGATATGAAGCTATCATATACGCAATATATCAATCTATTGAAATCTCTTCCTAATAAATCAACAAGTTGTTATCTATAGGTCTATTAAACGTCAGCTCTCGTTGTACATTTAACACAGATTACCACGCTCACTCTCTCGATTTGTTGTAAGGTTTAAGCTCAATAAATAACACAAACATTTATATTATCAAATCAACAACTGAAGGTTCACAAATATTTCAAATCACAAACCCTAAAAAATATTTTAGCCACTCATAATATCATTAACATCCCCAACAACCAAACAATCCATAATAACGATGCTAAAAGAGAAGAAAAACGAAGTAAGAACTAAATGAAGCAAACTCATCCTCTTTTTTGCCCAAATCTAGAAAATCTGGAATTGGTGTGTTCTTTGCCTAATTGGGAATGAAATTCTTGCTTTGTCTAGCTCTCTCTAGGCTCTCAATATGTCTTTTAGCTCAAGGAGGCAAGTTTGCCACAACCCCATTTTCAGCCCTAGGGATTTGGGCCCTTATATATCACAAGACAAGTCATAAAACCCTAAAAACAAGTTAAACATGCGTGTTCATTCTACCTACAATTCCTACGATCATGGGTTAATGTGGCAGAAACATTCTAAAGAGATTTCCCATGATCGTGGGAAACAGGCCCATTCCTACGAACATGGGTTCTTATTTTATAGCTCCTCCGCTTCTCTTCTCCTCTCTTGGTTCCTAGCTCAATCATAAAGGTGGCCACCCTTAATTCCTACACCAAAATGATCAATTCTTACCCTAAACCAACATCAAATATAAAAGAACAATCATGAAGATCAAAGTAAATAAAAACACACAAAATAAGTCCTAAAACACCATAATAATAACCTATTATGCAAGAAACACATGCCAAATACTTAGAAAAACACACACTAATGCACAATTGTCAACTTCCCCAAACTTAAATCTTTGATTGTCCTCAAGCAAAATCAAACACAACTAATCAATTCCATCACTTCATTTTCACAAAGATCAAAGCATGCAATCCCTCAAAGTTTGGCCAACTCAAATTTCAAGCTACTACACATATCATGATTACTTTTCATTAGTGTACATAAGCAAACTCAACTTATGGCACCATCACTCAAAGATAAGTATAAATACAACATGAATCTTCCTCACAATTTCAGTCATTTCTCTCAAGTGTTTAATGTTTAGTGTTTCGCTCAAGCTCCCTATAGGAAACGACACTACCATAGGCTTGTTAATACACCAATTCTCCTCTACAATGATTACATGCATAAATAGATCAAAAGGACTTATTTTGGGTTGTAACGTAGAAAAAGTTAAGGTGGGTCAAAAAGGGCAAACGGTTTAACACAAGCATTCATAAAGTAATAAGTGAATACTGCTCTGCACCTATTGATGCTACTAAAATGTTCTCCCTTTTTCTTTTCCTTTCTTTTTCTCCCTTTTTTTATATATAAATATAGAAACAATGACCAAAATAGCAACTAAATGGAATGTGGTCCAAGAGTAGAAGTATCACTTAACTCATCTTGGAAAGAAAAAATTGTAGCGAAAATCCCAAACTAATATATCACTTAATACTCTACTAAGCTTGTGAATGGGTAGGCTAATAGGTTTTGAGTTTTAAAATATGGGGTATTTTCAAGAAACAAAAGAGTTAAGGCTCAACGAGGGTAGCAAGGGATAATAAAAGGTAGGTCATTTAAGTCAAAGGTTAACACAAAAAAGGCTTTAATTATCTCTGTTAAGCATGCATCTAGTAGACTTAAACTGATTCAAAGCAACTTCTGAAGGTAGTAACCTAAGGAAGCATCACATAGTCATAGAAATAAAATGACTATAAATGGAGTCATATAGGCTCAATCCTTACATTGGCTCAAATGAAAATTTATTATGCATCTCTACACTACCTCATTGCTCAAGTGTCAAATTTTGAGTAAGCTTATGCAACCAACTACTTTTCATCACTTAATATGGTTCACTCTCTACTCAAGTAACATAATCCGAGTTCAAGCATGCATTTAATCTCATTCCAACTGGCATGACAAAATCTTATAGAAAAACAAATCAAAATAATTCAAGTGTGGTTCCATTGCTTATCACAAAACAGCATAAAACAACAACCTAATATGCCTAAAACATCCATCCTAATTAACAAAATGCAAACAATAACTAAAACAAACTAAAACGATGCAATTGACAAAGAAAATGTCACCTCCCTACACTTGAACAACAAATTGCCCTCAATATGACAAGGCAACCACAAAAAGAAACCAAAACACAAAACACAACATCAAACAAACAAACAAGTAAAACAACTAACAAAGTAAAGGGTAAGAAGGCTCATGGAGATTGTGGTGGTCAAGGAATAAGAGAAGGAACTTCAATGTTTTTTTTCTAGATGAACTGAAGGAATTTCTTCTTGATGTACTGCTGCTCCTTATGCACTTGTCGCATCTGGTTCCTGAGCTCATTAATTTTCATAATCATTTATTAATGAATTGCGACCATTTGGTTAAGAATTTGCTAAAACTTATTAACATCTGCTGCTATGGTTGGTTCCTCTTCAACTACTTCTTTTTGGGGTTCCAGGGGCACCTAAGAGGTGGATGGTTGAGAAGTGGCTGCATCCTTACCCTTCCTGTTCTTAACAGTAGTGCTCGTCTGAGGATTTTAGAGTTCCATAGAATGGAGCTCCAAAATTTCAGAGCGTCTCAAATAAGGTACATCAAACATATCAGGGTTAGTTGTGCACACACTATCCATATCAAGATTGTAATATGAAGCCAAACTAGTAACAATGTAAGTCATACCAAAATATGAGGTTGTCTTATTAATGCAACTCACAATAGACCGAAAAATGTGATACGGAGTATTCACTTTAATTTTTCGATCCATGCACCAAAGAAAGAAAAGTTCCTCAACTTAACACTTATTGCTTTCAATTTTGTTAAAAACAATTAAGCACATAAATTTGTGAAGAAGCAAATGCTCAATGATACGAATCAAAGTGTTAGGTGCATTCCTATAACCAAAAGTGTTTTCACCCATAAGGCTTTTCCAATAATCATCTATACAAAATTCATCATGGTCATCTAAAACTTTAGAGCTAGACAAGTCGAAATGAGCACGAATGACAATAAAATTAAGTTTATATGCATGATCACCTATCCTAAACCAAAATGTGTCCATTTAGGATTGTAGCGTATAGTAGTGAAAAACTCTATAGTCATCATGGGGTATATCGGTACATCACAATGAATTAGATGAACCCAACCAATATTTGCAACTAATCGTTCAATGTTACACCCCAATCCTAGAGTTTCTAACAATTCAAAATCAAAGTACATAGGAGGCAATAACTCTCTATCTTTAAAGTCTCGGAATCTCATACCTTCTTCTTCTGAAAAAAAACCAATCAAACTGTAAGAACAAGTTCGAGCTCTTGTCTACAGTAGCTCCATAAATGGGGAAACAATCCCATTCACCAAGGTATAGTGGCAAAGTTTTGGTTTCTGGAAGGGCTATCTACTAAAACTACACTCCTTCATGATTTGGTAACCTCTTTATAATGAACATAATGTTGGGAAACTGGGTCGAGATCCGATCTTGACCGCAGTGAAATAATCACGAAACTTTTTCGTGACTTTTGATTTTTTAAAAACCAAGATCTATTTAATTCTATAAAATGATTAACACAAATTAGAATAAAGCGAAAATTAATTCGTACCTTATTCTGAAGCTTAATCTTTATATTGTTGTATCCCGCGAACCGTTTTCGAAACTGATCTATCTCAACCACCATAGTCACACAAGTGTCTAGCCTCTAATGGTATCCACAGAACATGTTGAGAGAACTCTGTAACTCTTACAAAGAGGGTTAAGCATGAAGTGTTAGCTCCATAGAACTTAAGCTTATTTATAATAAGCTTTGGACATTTTAATAATTTAATTGAAATTAAATTCTAATTTCAATTAAAATTTAATTAGAATTACAAATAATTCTAATTAAATACCAATTATGCCCATATAACATTCAATATCTCATATTGATCCTTATTTATTAAATGTCTCATATTTAATCATAAAATTTCTCAAACTTTACAATCAAGTCCATCTTGATTAAATTAACTTTGCTCTCTTCAGCCTATTCTATTTATGAGACCTATTAGGTTCCCAAATGTGTTGGCAATGATTATAAAATCTAATTTTAATTCATAATTAAAATTAGATAAAATAAAACTCCTTTTAATTTATCTTTAATTCTCTAATTAAACAATTTATAATCACAGATCAAGATTGTCATCTAGCAATGCATCATGACCACCCAAATATTTAAGAATATCAAAGTGATTTTGACTAACCTTTCTATGCATAATTTTTTCGTATAATTCAATCCTTTCATTATACAATGTTCCGATTAGATATAGAGCATAGAATTAATGTATATTCTATTTTGAGTCTAATCATATTAGTTCTCTTCCATTAGCTATTGATTCAATTAATGACATTTGTAAACTATTTATAAAGCGTCATTTCACCTTGGCCAAGGATTTTTTGAATCAATACTAATCGAGAATAACGAAACATTCTCTCTAATTACTTTAGGGTGATGAATCCTATCTTGATCATTCAGCTATCTCCATATAGCTTATGTTACATCCAATGACTACTGATTAAACAACCTATTATTAAATAGATCATAAGTAGTATCAAAATATAACAATCTCCATACAAGATAACTTTGATGACCTCAAGTCAAAGAATCACTTATACAATCATCATAATCAAAATTTCATAGACATACAAGTAATGTTGCAAATAGATTTCTCATATCGAGCTTGTTCAGTGAACTTGTTCTCTAGCAAGCACCCACACGTTTGTTTAAGTATCTCTATACTTTAGCCTATGAGATCAACTACTTCCTTCATAAGAAAAAACAAAAATGTATGTTAGTCTTTTTATGTTCTATTGATGTTCAATCTTAATAGAACAATGACTATGAACATTTAGGAATAATACATAAATGCAATATGAACCTCATTATTATAATCTCATTATAATTTCATTTGTAATGTACAATTATCCCATGGACTTTATCATATACATCTAAACATATACAACATAAAGAATGCCTTTAAATAATTTGTCACCAAACCACAACCAAAGCGATTGGTTGTAGGGCATAAACCAATAATCTCCCACTTGCACTAAGCCAATCGTTTAAGTATCTTATACCATATCACCATATGATGATTATTTTACTACTGGAACAGTGGCTTAATGAGAGAATTCTACAAGATTCTCTATAGTGAGTACTTGATTAAATATTACAAGATTAAATCTTACAACTACCATCTTAATTATCATCACAATTAAGAAAATTTACCTAAACTCATTCTTAGATCTTTGATGAGACATTAGTTCCTTATGCATGCCCAATGACTCTAATGTTCTACAGTACATTACTATCTTGAACAATGCAAAAAAATTATATCAAGTTCATTAAAGAACTTGTTGATCCAATTAATTATTTCCACTAAACGAAAAATGTATTATGGCTTAATTAGAAACCAATTGCTAAATTGGAACTTTTCCAATCCTAAATGATATTGTTCTAAGTAAATAAACCTTAATTAGGATTTACTTCTAAAATTATATCCTTATCATCTTGAACTTAAATATTAACTCACACATAGAGTAATAAATATCTTTAATACTTCATAAGTATCTGATATCTTAAATACTAAACATCTTTAGTACATTATCTATACACTTGGACTTAGAAAAAGTTAACAACATCTATCTCTATAGATCTAATTCCTATAATTAAGATGTTACCCTTTCATATCCAACAAGAGTTGTTATTGAAAATTATATGTTCGACAATTAAAAGTTAGAACTTTTGTTCTCTGTGAGTAATATGTCTCTACATTGTCTTTCTGAAAAGGACAACTATACTCCCACTTACCTTCTTGCAAATATGATAAATTCATAATCATCTTCAAAACAAAATCTTTGAATTCATCATGAAAGTGAATATTTCAATGTCTAGTCGCCTTTCAACTATACATCAAATGTATCATTAAAGGCATTAGTTCCAATTAGATGTTATGTTATGAGATTTGAACCTTTCAAATTCCTTCTTACTCCCACTATTTATCTTAAGAACCATTCTCCTATAAGTATACATTGAATCAAACAATTTATTCAATGGATCTGTAAGATTATATCCAACCTTTTGGATATCTCATAACCTTTTATTACCCATTTCAATTCCAAACGTAATGGATAATATGTGCTTCAACCAAGCATCGCAATCTTGAATCATTAACTTTGGTTTTTACAAAGATTTAACTTTTCATATCTAATATGAAATCTTGCTAATTGATTTAATCGGAACTATAGAAGGTAAGTCATTGTGCCAAGCATTGCTATAAAAGAAATACTACTGCATCATATAATATCTCATATTGTATTTTACTTCTTACATAAATCCATACATTTATGAATTTAGTTGTGAAGGAATTCACTAAAGAATCTCATTTCCTATAGCTAACCAAAAATTTAAAACTTATCACAACAATCTCATTGAAGTGTTTTAGCATTCTCAATGCTTTATTTTTACTTTGATTTAAACAATTTGAACTTTTCAAAAATTTAAATCAACATTTCATTTAATACATATGAATATATCACATAAAGTCATTAGTAATATAATGAAATATAATATTATCCTTTTATGAATTGTTATTCCATCCAATACATCACATGTATAAGATTTGACAATTCAATATCATCATCATCCTTTCACCAAAGGTTGATTTGGTTATTTTTCAACTATACAAGTTTCACAAGTTTCATATAATTCATAATCAAAAGGATACATGTATCTTTATATGTAACTTTAAGATTCTCGTTTTGTTGATTTAACTAATATGAAATAAAAGGATTGTCTCAGTTATACAACTTTTTATTCTTGTCATTTATATTATGCATAAGTCTCATTTAATCCAACATATACAAACTCTTTGTATAAAACTGGATCAACTACTTTTACTTAACAATCTATTTCTAACCATGCATTCAACATTACAGTAATGTTGAATCTAAATTCAGTATCAAATACTCATAAGCATGAACTAGAAATACATATGATCTCTATCATATCACATATAGGCAAGAAAAGTCATACAATCGTTTTCTTTTAATGACAACTATTATCATACGATTGCTAAGCCTTTGATTATAGTCCATAATTATGCTTTTAGTAGGCTAAATTAAGTGGAGCAACTCTAACAAGGTACTATACCTTTCAACTCTATTCCATGCAACCCCTTACATTTTGCTATCATGGTGTTGACATACATCTTATATGTCATGTTTAAAGTTTACGAGACATTAGTCAACTCAAAATGTCAATACATTTTTTCATCTCTATGATTTTGACATATTTCTACAACTTTGTCACCGTATCCTTAATGAGGATTATAGCAAAATTGCATAATGAACATACAATTTTCTATCTAACTTTTGATTCTATCTAACTTTTGAGAACTTTTCTCATACATATCTTATATCCAAGAACTTGAGTTCACTAACTTACTATCAACTATACTAAATAAGGTAGATTCCACTAAGAATAAAATATAAGTGTAAAAGAAAAAGTAATCAATTATATGCCATGACTATCAAATAAGATTGAAACTTTAATCATGCATTTGGTTAATCCTACTATTTTATTCAAAATAATAGCCCTCATTACTATTTGGAAAGATTACTCTAATCTCTTTAGCGGGCTAGGATTCTGTTCAAATATAGTTGATCTTGAGTTTGTTCAACAAATCAACTAGACCTAAATTAAGTAGATAACAACTTTATTAATCACATCTCATGTGACTCCTAGATCTGTTAGGTGACAACTCTTATCAAAACATATATTATATATTGTTCCTAACCTTACCTCTAAATTCATTTGATCATGAGTTTGCTCATCCAAATCAAACAAATTTAGTTAAGTAGAACCACTATCATAAGATTAAACATGTTCGGGTTAAAGCGGTTTTAAGTTTACTCAATAAGCCTACAATAAACAGAACTCTGGTTTATTCTTATAATAATGAAAGGCAACAATCACGTTCTTAACGTGTACTTAAAATTTTAACGAGGGATTTAACTTCATTTGTCTCATCAAACACAAATTGTATGTAAAATATCATACATATAAAACATACAATTTATCATGCATCCAATA
>JANTNU010000008.1:28507489-28518307 GCA_024752395.1 Erythroxylum havanense
CATGAAAGGAGAGAAGGTGTAAAGAACATGCAAGAACTCTTTCTTGCCTACCAATTTCGTATATGCATGGATGGAAGAAGAGAGAGGCATCAAATGCATCACTTCTTTCATTAATCACTCATAAAATAGCCAATAATTGAAATTATCTTCATTTATCTATATGATGGCTATTTGAAAAGACCATAACCTAAAATTCAATACCCAATTTCGGTTTTGACAAGAAGAAAGAATATAATGAAATATAATATTATCCTTTTATGAATTGTTATTCCATCCAATACATCATATGTATAAGATTTGACAATTCAATACCATCATCATCCTGTCACCAAAGGTTGATTTGGTTATTCTTCAACTATACAAGTTTCACAAGTTTCATATAATTCATAATCAAAAGGATACATGTATCCTTATATGTAACTTTAAGATTCTTGTTTTGTTGATTTAACTAATATGACATAAAAGGATTGTCTCGGTTATCCAACTTTTTATTCTTGTCATTTATGTAAAGCATAAGTCTCCTTTGATCCAACACATACAAACTCTTTGTATAAAATTGGATCAACTACTTTTACTTAACAATTTGTTTCTAACCATGCATTCAACATTACAATAATGTTGAATCTAAATTCAATATCAAATACTTATAAGAATGAACTAGAAATACATATGATCTATATCATATCACATATAGGCAAGAAAAGTCATGCAATCGTTTTCTTTTAATGACAACTATTATCATACTATTGCTTAACCTTTGATTATAGTCCATAATTATGCTTTTAGTTGGCTAAATTAAGTGGAGCAATTCCAACAAGGTACTATACCTTTCAACTCTACTCCATGCAACCCTTTGCATTTTGCTATCATGGTGTTAACATACATCTTATATGTCATCTTCAAAGTTTACGAGACATTAGTCAACTCAAAATGTCAATACATTTTTTCATCTATATGATTTTGACATATCTCTACAACTTTGTCACCATATCCTTAATGAGGATTATAACAAAATTGCATAATGAACATACAATTTTCTATCTAGCTTTTGAAAACTTTTCTCATACATATCCTATGTCCAAGAACTTAGTTCACTAACTTAATATCAACTATACTAAATAAGTTAGATTCCACTAAGAATAAAATATAAGTGTAAAAGAAACAAGTAATCAATTATATGCCAGGACTACCATATAAGATTGGGACTTTAATCATGCAATTGGTTACTCCCACTATTTTATTCGAAATAATAGCCCTCACTACTACTCAGAAAGATTACTCTAATCTCTCTAATGGGCTAGGATCCTGTTCAAATTAGGTAGATAACAACTTTATCAATCACATCTCATGTGACTCCCAGATCCGTTAGGTGACAACTCTTGTCAAAACATATATTATATATTGTTCCTAACCTTGCCTTTAAATTCATGTGATCAGGAGTTTGCTCATCCAAATCACACAAATTTAGCTAAGTAGAACCACTATCATAAGATTAAACATGTTCGGGTTAAAGCGGCTTTGAGTTTGCTCAACAAGCCTATAATAAACAAAACTCTGATTTATTCTTATAATAATGGAAGGTAACAATTACGTTCTTAACGTGTACTTAAAATTTTAACGAGGGATTTAACTTCATTTGTCTCATCAAATACAAATTGCATGTAAAATATCACACATATAAAGCATACAATTTATCATGCATCCAATATAAATATCGACCATATAAATAAAGTATGCAACTTATGCACTCATAATCAAATTATATGCATAAAATATCATGCTTCGTATGATTCTAGTTATTGATCTTCATAATTTAAAATAACATTTCCAACTCCTTGAAAACTTAAATTAGATTAATACCATTGATTCCTAAATAAATTAAATTTCTATTCCAAATAGAATTTTAATTTGATTTGAAAACAATTTTCAAATCTATTTGAAAACTATTTCCAATTATCTTAACTCCTTTGATAAAATTTAATTGAAAACAATTTTCAATAAATTGTACTTCTTACTTATTATAATTTAGGAATTTTTTTAATTTCTTTGAAAACAATTTTCAAATCTAATTGAAAACTATTTCCAATTATCTTGACTCCTTTGATAAAATTTAATTGAAAACAATTTTCAATAAATTGTACTTCTTACTTATTATAATTTAGAAAAACTTCTTTTCACAATTATATAAGTAGCACATTCTAATCCAATTAGAAAACTATTTATAATCTAATTAAAATTTATTTTTCCTTAATTAGAAAACTATTTTCTAAAATTAAAAGGAAACTACTTTCAAAATTAAATAAAAGACTTTTAAATTTAATTAAGAAAGTTACCATGTATTATTTATTTAGAGATTTATTACTTGACTAATTCGTACCTTATTCTGAAGCTTGATCTTTATCTTGTTGTATTCCTCGAATCGTTTCTAAAATCGATCCGTTTCAACCACCATAGCCGTACAAGTGTTCGGCATCTAACGATATTCATATAACAGATTGAGAGAACTCTATAACTCTTATAGAGAGGGTTAAGCATGAAGTGCCTCTTTAGAGCTTAAGCTTATTTATAATAAGCTTTGGACATTGTAGTAGTTTAATTAAAATTAAAAATTACAAATAATTCTAATTAAATACCAATTATGCTCATATACGATTTAATATCTCATATTAATCCTTATTTATTAAATATCTCATATTTAATCATAAAGTTTCTCAAACTTTACAATCAATTCCAACTTGATTAAGTTAACTTTACTCTCTTCAACCTATTCTATATGTAAGACCTATTAGGTTCCTAAATATAGTGGCAATGATTATAAAATCTAATCTTAATTCATAATTAAAATTAGATAAATTAAAACTTCTTTTAATTTTTCTTTAATTCTTAAATTAAACAATTTATAATCATATATCAAAATTGACGTCTAGCAACGCATCATGACCACCCAAATATTTAGGAATATCCAAATGGTTTTGACTAACCTTTTCATGCGTAATTTTTTCGTATAATTCAATTATTTCATCATACAATATTCTGATTAAATATAGATTGTGAAATTAATGTCTATTCTATTTTGAGTCTAATCATATTAGTCCTCTTCCATTAGCTATTGATTCAATTAATGACATTTGTAAAATATTTACAAAGCATTATTTCACCTTGGCCAAGGATTTCCTGAATCAATACTAATCTAGAATAATGAAATTCTTCTTAATTACTTTAGGGTGATGAATCATATCTTGATCATTCAACTATCTCCATATAGTTCATGCTATATCCAATGACTACCGATTAAACGGCCTATAATTAAATAGATCATAAGTAGTATAAAAACATACCAATCCTCGTACAAGATAATTTTAATGACATCAAGTCAAAGGATTACTTATACAATCATCACAATGAGAATTCTATAGACAAACAAGTAATATTTCAAATAAATTGCTCATATCGAGTCTGTTGGGCCCGAGCCCCGGATCCCCGATTCCCGAGGCGGCGCCTCTGGTTGCGCCCGTGCCGAGCGCCTAAACCACGGACCCGATCCCAACATTTATATACAATCGATCAATCGACACACACATACATTTTCATACCATACACAACATCCTCAATGATCCATCTTTCTTCACAAAAAGAACCGGAGTTTCCCAAGGCGAAGAACTCGGTCGAATATATCCCTTCTCCAACAACTCCTCCAACTGCTCTTTCAACACTTTCAATTCTGCCTTGATCGATTGTATATAAATGTTGTGATCGGATCCGCGGTTTAGGCGCTCGGCACGGGCGCAACCCGATGGGTCGCCTAGGGAATCGGGAATCCGGGGCCCGAGCCCAATAGAGTCTGTTCAGTGAACTTGTTCTCTGGCAAGTACCCACACATTTGTTTAAATATCTCTATACTTTAGCCTATGAAATCGACTACTTTCTTCGTAAAGAAAAACAAAACGTGTGCTAATCTTTTTACGTTCTATTAATGTCCATTCTTAATAGAACAATGATTTGGAACATTTAGTAATAATACATAAATACAATATGAACCTCATAATTATAATCTCATTATAATTTCATATGCAATGTACAATGGAATTTATCATATACATTTAAACATATATAAGATAAAGAATGCTTTTAAATAATTTGTCATTAAATTATAACTAAAGCAATTGACTGTAATCCATAAACCAACACATAATTCTTCCCTTGATTCTTTATAGAGTCACGAATGGAAAGGGAACTCAAAATCCAAGCTACCATGCTCCTGTTAGACCTCCGAGATGGTGGACTGCTTTGAGCTACCTCTAATAGGAACCTTCATATGTCTTGTTAGAGTGATGGTTCGTGTTCACAGATTTAGAGATTTTTAAATGTTCATATTAAATCTCTAAGTTTTTTTTTTCTTCATAATTGTTATGTATTCTTTGAAGTTCTTTTCAAGTTCTTCGGTATAAGGATTGATACTCCTAAGCATCTTTTCATTTTCAAAATTATTATAAAATTTGGCAAGCAGATTCCTATTTTATTTTCTTATAAACACATGTTTTTTTAATCAAATTTTGATCTTACTAAATATCTTTTAATGATTTCCCAATAATGTAAAATCAATTAGAGATCTAGATACTCACTTAAAGGGATAAAATAAAATATTTAACATTTTCTTTAATTTACACTTAAGTCAAAGAATTCAAATTTTCAATTAAGAGAGCTAGTTCTTTTTGCTTAAAGTTTTTTTAATCTTCTCATGGTTAGATAGACGAGGACTCCATTAATTGAATCAAACTTTTTAATCTTTTAGTCATAAACAAAAAACCAAGGATTAAACACTTTGTAACAAATCACTTCCACTTAACAACAATAACAATAAACACCTTGTAACAAATCACTTCCACTTGACTACAATAACAGTAATAGCCTAAGGGTCGGTTCAGGGTGGGATTCAAATCTCTACGCAGAAGTCAATTGTAATCTCTACGCAGAAGTCAAATCTCTTCAGTTCAGCTCAGCAGAACAGCTCAGGGTTACGTCAAGCATGCAAAGGCGCTTACCAATCCACCCAGCAAATAAGAAACAACCCTTGAACCCAAAACCTCCAGAAGGATAGCACGGGTGGGAATAATCGAGAACTCTTAACATTCCAATTGAATTTCAGAATTCAAACTTCAGTACAGCAACAGCTTAAAACCCGAAAAGGAAAAAGAAAAACAATTCAGTTCTCTCTCTAAGACAAACTCTGGTTAAACCCAGTTTCACGATGTTTGATGGACATTTTGTCTCCTATCTGACATTTGCCGTAACTCTGTATTTGACATTATGAACAATTCCGGGTTGGACAAACTATACTGATTCAGATTTGTAGTGCAAGCCTTCAATATTGAGAAGATTCTAGCACTCTAGCAGGTTCTTGATAAAGTAAGTGCCCAACAGAAACCACCCTATAAGGACGAAAGATAATGAGAATAGCCCAATTAAGAAGGGCCAACCAACCAAAGATATGCCCAAACATAGAACTACTGTAAAAGGAAGGAACGATCTGATGATTGACTTCCAGTCGATCCAATACCCCTTAAACAGTACTAGAGCTGCTACATTCACCATGTTCCAACTCATTGATCCACGATAACTGAGCCGATTCAAACAGTTGGCAACAAAGGAATGACAATTGCACGTGAATATGTTGTAGGTTTTATGCTCAAATTGCCGTACGCTCGACTGTAAAGCATCATCCCAGGTCATCGCGGTTCCATACTCTGAATGCATATACCCATGCTTGCACGTGTGGCCAGCTAGGTTAGGGGGAAAGCAACACTGATTTATCAAAACAGGCGCCATAACAATTTTGTCAATGAACCAACTTCTCTTTCACTAGCTAATTGGAATTTGACAGGAAAATAGAAGACCATGAAGGGAAGCTAGTAATTCCAAGTTCTTGCTTACAAAAACAAAGCAATCTTGTTTTGGAATACAATCACACTTCTCACCACTAAGGAAAGAATAATAAAGAACAGAGACATCACCATATCCAATGTATCTATAGTCTTTAAATTATTCTATTAATTTTTTAATTGCATCAAAACAAACTGATGTTATAAGTATAGATCTTGAATTAAAAACAAAACAAGAAGAATGACAAGTGTGTTTTTCTATCGTTTGTCAAGTTTACTGCACATACAAGCAGGTGCTAAAGGATATCATGGCATGTGAATGCTATGTATGTGTGCGCGTGCAAGCATAAGCATGTATGTGCGGGTTGTATATGACAGAAAAATAAAGAAAGATGAATCTGGGGGCACTCACAGATATACCTGTTCTCTATCAAGTTGAAGATATCTAGCAGCTGAACCAAATGCAAAATTGTCAACTGTTACAAGATAAGATCCTGAGAAGTCTATAATAACTCCATCCTCTCTGCAAATGCCAACATGTCCAATAAAAGGTGCCAACCATGAGACTACTGGGAGTGGAGTCCAAACCAAACAACAAGGAAACTTTGCCTCTTTCGGATTAATTTCATCTAAAGGCCACAGATCATGCTGAATCGATGTAGTACTCGTGTGCTCAATGTCATACACTCCTTTTAGATCCATTTGAGCAAATATTTCACAGGATGTATGCTTTTATGCACTTCGTAGATGTGACTGTCCGAAAGTCAATAAGCAACCTCAAACGTAGTGGACATTCTGCAATAAAATCCAGTAAATATGACAAATATCACCAAGTTGAAATTATCATAAGAATGAAACATGTGCCATTCCTTTTCTAAATTAAAATGCAACATGTATGAAACTTTGAACTAAGATGTACAAAACGGTTGCCATGAAAGACTAACAGCAAAAAGATAACGACACAAATATAGAACTAAACTATACTCAAAATGGCAATAGAGTGCATCAATAAATTCATAAACATAACTAAGATGCCTCCACTTAACTTGAATTATGGATACTTGATTTGCATTTTGTCTCAACATCCTTTGTCTTGTCAGTTCTCTAAGTGATAAAGTAATTGTTCCCTTTTTGGTGCATAGGGAGCCCCACAGGTTACTACTGTGCTACACAGCAAAGAATAGCCTCTTCCCAAATCCCTCATCACCCTTACTCATCGGGCTTAATAAAGTAGTTCCTCTAAACTAAGCACTACTAGGAGTTCCATACCATTCAAGGATATCTAAACTGAAATGCTTGATACCTGTATTTTGGTAATGCATTAACTGCTGAGACTTTTGGCTAATCATATCATATTGCAGATATTCATTCCAATATCAACCCTATATTTGCTAGCTTGCACCTTTGCCTTGAATAACAACACAAGCCAATCTCCATCCTAGATGGCAACCATGGATCAAATATTGAATTCTCATGTGTTCTTACACATTCCTAAGTGATCTGTGAAAACTCTCACCTCGGTAGACAAACACCCAATAGTTCAAGAGGTTGCATACTTAATGATGATGATAGTAAAGAGTACAACCAAATGAAATGACTCTTAATATACATGTGACGTGGATCAGCCATTTTTCTTCACAAGTGAAATGAGAAGGATCAACATATTATGATGGCTATCATGCTTCAATTATGCCAAATAATGATAACATATAGGTTCATATTGATTTAAGTTCTGGCACCATAGACTGTTCTTATAGCATGTTTTACCACAAAATTACAAGATCAACAAGGGGAGAAAATTTTTAGACAAATGACAACAGTAAAATGAAGATAAAGGTTACCCTAGTTACTTGGACTTGATGAAGCCTAAATATACACGGTAGCTTATCTGTTCACATTATTAACTTGCATCAGCCTAAATCTTCAGAACCATTATTTTCAATCCATTACAAGGCTGACACTGAATCTGATAAAAGAAAAGTTAGATGAAGCTTATTCTTGTTAGTTGGGTAAACACCTAGATCTATCTATAAACCTAAGTGATTTCTAATAGAATCTTACTCATCATAAAGTAGAACATAGATCTGACATCTGTCTAGATTATAGAAGAAGGCAATTACTGATCACATCATCTCATTTCCCACGACTAAGCACATTACAGCACGGATTAATGCGTTGTAAAGACCTCTCTGACCAGCCAGACTTGATCAAATTGCAAAATTCAAACCAGGAAGCCCTAAATTATGAGCGAACAAAGTGGACTGGAAAAAAACGTCACACCAAAACAAACCCAAAACAGAACACAATCAATACAGTGACGACATCAAGAATAAAATGCATCTGAAGGAAATTTTTTACAACTCCAATGACGTTTTGTTTGAAGTTTGGACGTATATTATGGATGCAAAGTACCTTTACCATAAACACCACGGCGAATCTGAAAATCCACTCTTGAACCTTGTCCCTGCGATTTTCTTTCTTCAATTGCTCAACAAGAAAGAGAAGCCGTGTTCTAAACGAAAAGATAAGAAAAAGACAGCGAGGTTACTGACGTGTAACAAAGAAAGAGATTGAGATAGGTTTGAAGCGAAACAAGAATCTAAAGGAAGCACCAATCTAACAACTACAATACTCTCGAAATGTTACATAAAAATTGGTCCCACCAACAGAGTCGATAGGATTTTAGTCTAACAAAAGGAGCCCAGAGATCTTCTTCGCATGCATCGCGGATTTGAAGCACACCCACAATTAAGAAAAAAAAAAGAATCCGTCTGTCTATCACAGTTTAACATCAAAGCAAGCGGGAGAGTAAATAAAGCAAACGATGGACCAAAAGGGTCGTCACTCGTGAAAGGCATACCAAATGGGTCACAAGGAAATCGAAGATCACGAGGTGGGCGAACAGTTCATTCTAAAAAAGAAGCCAAGATACGATACCTAAGTAAACATTTTTAAATTACGGTGCTATATAATTATTTAGACATTTACATGCCGTGAATGAGGGAATCTGACAGTTCTCGAACGGTGGGGGAGGGGGAGAGAAGGTGCGACGCACTTGCTCCTGAATTTTGCCCATCTATTTTTCAGGTGCTGATCATTTATCCTCTCTTATTCTTTCCTATTTTGTCTAATAACAAAATAGTATAATTTAAGTTCTCTCTTATTCTGTCTACTAACAAAACAACGTAATTTTGTCTATTTGCTTAATAACAAAACAACGTAATTTTGTCTATTTGCTTAATAACAAAAAATAGTATGATTTTTTGCTTATTCTTATTAAGAGCAAGATTAAAAATAATCAAGAATTTAATGATATTATTTAATATCATTAATAATTAAATAATTTAATAATAATAAGAATAATAGTAAGTAGAAAATTAATAAATATCATAACTTTAAACAATTAAATTAATAAGAATAATTAAAGAATCATAATTATATAATGGTTAATAAGGAATATAATAATTCCGGCAATAATAACTAAACTAACAAATTAAAAGGGAATTATAATTATCATAATTGAAAACAATTAAAATAATAATGGTAATAATTAAAGCAACATAACGTTTTTATTATTTATTATAATGAAATTTATAATAATAATTCTTCAAATAATTTATAAAATAAAACTGATGATAAGGAATTAGCAAAATAAGCATAAAAAAATAAGCATATAATTTTTTGCTTATTATTATCAAGAACAAAATTAATAATAATCAGAAATTTAATCATATTATTTAATATCGTTAATAAATAAATAATTTATTAATAATAAGAATAATATTAAGTAGAGAATTAATAATTAAAGCCTATTTTTAAAAGTTAAATTAATAAGAATAATTAAAGAACCATAATAATTTTTCATAATAATATAATGGGGAATAATAATAAGGAATATAAAATTAGCACAACTTATAATAATTTCGGCAATAATTTCTAAAATAACAAATTATAAGGAAATTAGACTTATCATATTTGAAAACAATTAAAATAATAAGAATAATTAAAAGAACTTAACGTTTTTATTATTTATTATAATATAATTTACAATAATAATTCTTTAAATTATTTATAAATTAAAACTGATTATAAAGAATTAGCAAAAATAAGCATATAAAATTTTCCTTATTATTATAAAGAACAAAATTAATAATAATGAGGAATTTAATCATATTATATAATATAAGCAATAACGAAATAATGTAATAATTATAAGAATAATAGTAAGTAGAAAATTGATAATAATAAAAATATTAAACAATTAAATTAATGAGAATTATTCAAGAACCATAATATTTTTTAATAATAATATAATGGTGAATAATAATTACTGTATAGAAAAAGAAGAATGAGTGGAGGAGGAATCGGGCATCTCGCGCTCGCGAGACTGCCAGAAATTGACCACTCTCGCGATCGCGAGACGACTGATTGTAAATTTTTCAAAACAAATTGGACGCCTCATATCATTTTATATAAAATAATGTTTTTTTAATTTTAAAATAAAAAAGATTGAGTTGGGCTAAGCCCCATCTGAGCCGAGCCTAGCCCAGTCCAATGTCTATTTCCGCATGTCTTTAGGAGTGCTTCTTTAAGTAGTTGATCTATTTATGTATCTGGCAATTTACAAGGATCAAGCTCATTTATAAGATCCTTGTAAATTGCAAAATACTTGAGACAATAGGCATATTAAAATTTTGATGATAAATGCAAACTAACGTTTTCTAATGACTTAGAATGTTTGTATGAATTATGATTTGTGATGTTCTGAACTCGTATGTGATATTCTTTGATTATGAATTTATGTGGGAATGATTTGTTAAAAGAATTATGATGATTTGTGACTTTCAAATGAATTAGCTTTCATGAGTTGATGTCTTTTGTGTATACATATGTATGGAAAATGTTTGGAAATTTGATTGAAAGTGAACAAAATTGGATT
>JANTNU010000008.1:28530464-28544958 GCA_024752395.1 Erythroxylum havanense
CTATTTTCGACATTGCTTGGCTTCCAAAGGAAGCTTTCTTCATCCTCCACATTTTCCCCCTTGAAGCACTTGAAAAATCGAGCTTGAAGCCCCCACAATCGAAACCCTACACATCTTTCTCTTCTTTCCTCCATCTCCCACGACTCCACCTTCTCTCTTCTCTTATTTTCTTTCTTTCCTTCATTTTGTTTAAGCCAAAAACGTGGCCCACTCTTTACTTAAACGGTAACCCCATTGCCATGTCACTAAATGAGAGTAAAAAGACCCATTTGCCCTTCCCCTTAAGCCTAAGGTCTTAACCCTTTAAGTAGACTTCCAAAACTGTCCCTGAATTCATTTTCATTTGAGCTTACTTTAGGACATTATTTTCACCATCCAATTGAAGGAATTAGTCAAAACTTCCTTCTATATAATTGTTCCTCATTATCTTAATTTCATAATGCCTCAAGAATCATCCAATTTCGAGCACTATACCAAAAGTTATGCCCAAAATATTTCGGGTATATCTTATGCTAACTCATTTCTCCAGCACATTATTTCCATCCAAAAATTAACCTTCTTAAAGACCAAATTGAAACTCAACTTCTTCATGAAAATTGTAGATCTATGTCTCTAGTTTAATCCAAAATAAGAATCACATCATTTCGATTTCCAGAGCAAAAGTTATGCTCAAAATACTTTCAGATGTTCCTAATCCAGAAACTGCACACTAATCCGAACTTCCATTCATAAATTGAAACTCTTAGGGGCAAAATTGAAATTTACTTTCTTCATATGACTTGTATCCACATATCTTAATTTTATTTCACCTTAAGAATCACCTCAATCGGATCACCACAGATCCCGAATTTCTCAAAATACTAAACTATGTTCAGAAAATAGTCTAACTCACTTTGATTAAATTAATCACCCTTAATTTAATCTCATAAATTCACAAATTTTTCATAAAATGAAATTCATTGTCTTAAGAATCAATCGCCTCAAGAATCACCTCATTCGAAGGTTGACCGAAGGAGTTATGGCCAAACAGATCCGATATGTTCATATCCTAAAAAAGCACGGACCGTGTGAAATTTACACGGTCAGGCACACAGGCCTTGTAACCTTCGGGTGGAAGGGGGAGTTACTGTGCCCAAAATCACACAGTCTGTGTGAAAATTCACACGGGCAATGTAACCTATGGGAAAATCATGTTTCCTGCGCCTAGATTTACACAGTCTGTGTGAAATTCACACAGCCCGTGTAACCTACGGATAAATTGGGGTTACTGCACCAGATTTACACAGTCTGTGTGAAATTCACACGGGAAGACCGTGTAACTTTCTGTCATCTCCAATTTTTCACCCCAAGACCCCTCCAAAGGTTCCTAAACCATCCTAACTTCCCCTTTAATCATGTCTTACCTAAAATCAACCTTTTCGAGCCCGATATCACGTCACAAACTCTAAAGGTTCGGGAATTTCGTTTACCACGACATCCTAGCTTGTAATAAGTATAAATCTCAACTCTGATCTCGAAAAGTTGCATACTTGGTATCGCTGGAAAGATAAGAGAACAAGCTACAACTGCAAAGAAGACAACTTTGTCTAATTCTATCTCAATTATTCTAGAATTTCCCTTGAATCAACATACTCATTTTTATCCTCATACAAAACTTAACATTCAAAGCAATTTAACTTCTAATTGGAATTCCTTCAACACTCAACCTCAATTCATATACTCTCATATTCAATAACCTCTTATCATTCACCAAACATCCTATCTTACGTATATAACCATGGTTTATGCTTAAGGTTTCTCAACTCATCATCCATACTTAGTTCACATTCTAATTTCACAACCATCTATATACCAATTCATAATTCAAAGCCATACATAAACTCATATTCTATTTTGATATTTCCACTAAAAATTCGGGGTCTAACAAAAAGCCTTTTGTATATATGTTCATGTTTGTCCAAATATAAAGGAAAATCTTAGTTCCATGAGATCCATATCCAAATAACAAAGATATAGGCAAAATATTTCACTTATGTAAAATCCAATTAAAAAAAGACAAACATCCTAGATTAGTAGACTATGACACAATTCTATAGATGGTGATAATGAAACTCTAAAAAACACAAGCATTATAGAATTACTTGTGATTCTAAAAAATAAAAAGCATAAACACCCAAACACAAACAGCAAAGGAAGACATCCACAAAGATTTTAACTAAATTAGTCAATCCATACAACACTTGTATAGATGGTTGTTATCATTTTTATAGTAGTGAGATTGGTAATGTTAACTTCACTGCTACAATTACTTAAGAGGGAAGAGACAAGTTGTGCTCTGGCTCCCTATTGCCACTACTGTTAACTTAGGTGAAAGGCATCCTAAGAGGCATTGGAATCACTCCTTCTGCCACTATCCCAGGTCCTTGTATTAGTTATGTTGGTTGGAAACTTCACCATTGCTTGTCACTACTACCATCTACTGCTTCCATCGACTAGGAAGGAAGCTTCAAAACTCTCATTACCACTACTTCCTTCAGTGATAAGTACCACCATTGGTTGTCTCCCACTTCTCTCTATGTTGTCTATCACATTTCATATACTTTAAAGCCAACAAGATGAGGTTTGGTCCAAAGAGTCTTCTAGAACATGGTGGAATCTTATGGAAGACTTTGTAACCTTCTAGAACATGGTAGAAGTTTGTGGAAGCTTATAAAACATTTTGGAACGTTATGGAACATTATAGAAGTTTGTAGATTGTTGTAGATAGGTGCATTATGCACATAAAGCTTAGAGTATTCTAGAAGATCCCTATTAACCATTAGATCAAGTAGATCTTAGACATCCATTCTATGATGGAACTAATATATATATATATATACCTATTTGGGGTTGGCCTCATTTATATCATAGTATCATTGAACATAGAAGAGAGTGTTCTTTAATAAAAGTGTCTTTGCATTCCCTACATTTTTTCTCCCCTTTAGCAAAGCATTTTGTGTATCAGAGCCATGTTTGAGATCCTTTAGGTACTACTAAGATGGCTAGCTCAAGCGAGGTGAGTATCTACAAAGGAAGGGAGGTCAAAAGGGTTCATCCTACTAATAAGGGTAAGAGAGACAAGTCTATAACAAGGGACATTATGGCTAAACTAAAGGCTAGGCTCTCAAAGTTGGAGATCACTGTAGGGGAAGCGATCAGGAGAGGATCAAAGATTGGGACTACAAAATGAAGGAGCTAGAGAAGGAGTAATCTCTACTCTATGAAGAGATGAATGAGATCGTCAATATTATGCCTCTAATGTTTCCGAAAAGGTGAGTTCCTTGGAAACTTGTCTTGTCTATAAGATTATTATGCTTGAGGAAGCACTTGTTACTTTGGCTACCAAGTTGAAGGAAGTAAAGGGAGATTGGAGCTTGTGTAAAATGGTAGTGACATAAGAAGTTGACACCTATCGTTGTTATCGTTACTGCCAAAGTGAAGGTCTCAAAGCCTAAGGCCTTTGGAGTAGAAAAGGACATAAAGGCCATTGATAACTTCCTTTAGAGTATAAAGCAATATTTCAAGGCACTTGGCATTAGGGATCATGCTAAGATGATCGAAAGTGCTTCTCACTATCTTAAAGAGATAACCATAGTATGGTGGAGGAGAAGATACAATGATATTAGGAAAGGAACTTACACCATGAATACATGTGAAGAATTCAATAAGGAATTAAAAAGGCAGTTCTAACCTAAGAATGCAGAGAAGGAAGATCGAGCCAAGTTGAGAAGGCTTACACACTCAAAGAACATTTAGGAATATATACGAGGGTATTAAGAGGTTTTATTGAAAATTCCTGATTATTTAAACAAGTAAGCTTTCTTTTCCTTTTATGATGATATATAACTGTGGGCTAAGGTTGAGTTAGAGAGGTGTGGTATACAAGACCTTACTAATGCCATTATAGTAGCTGAGTCCTATATAAAGTAAGAAGGGATGTCCACCACTCTAAGTCCTGAAAAATGATAAGGGAAAGGGTGGGGGAGTGATCAGTGTAAATTGCATTGTGTTTTAGGGCTTAGTTTTATATTTATTTAATTGTTAATTCAATCGTTTAGTATGTTTTTTAGATTATAATTTTGTTAGTTTCTTAATTATTTATGTTTTATGGGTTAGTACAAGCCTTTGAGCTTAAATATTATGTTTTTTAGGTTTCTTGATGTGTTTATTAGTGTTTCAGAGTCAACATCGAAGAACGGAGAAGTTTCAGAGACATTTGGGGCGAAACGACGACCCACGATCATGGCACAATAGGCTACGATCATGACAGAAGCACCAAAGTTAGCCTACAATCGTGGCCCACATGCCATGATCGTGACAAAAGCCCAGGACATGGCCCACGATTGTGGCCTGCATGCCACGATCATGACAAAAGCCCAGGACATGGCCCACGATTGTGGCCTGCATGCCACGATCATGACAAAAGGCTCAGATGTAGCCCACAATCATGGATTGCATTAGCTAGACACACAAACACTAAAAAACATTAAGTTTTGAGGATTTTTTTGACTTTTCAGACCCCGAAAAACCCTAAGGTTGCTTAAAACACAAAAGATATTTATAGAGTAAGACAAAGAGGCATAAGGAGCTTTTGCATTAGCCACTTTGAGAAACCCTAGGGAGAATTCATTGAGAGATCAAGAAAGAGAAAAAGGAAGAGAGAAGAGGAGAAGAAGTTGACCTGACGTACTTTCCAGATCAGGAGTTTCCTAACGTTGCAACCTCCCATCATCCGTTCATATCATATTTCTTATTTATTTTTAGTTTTATTATTGTATAGAATTTGAACAACAATTTGATGATAGGATTTTTGAATGTTGAAGATGTTATAAACTCACCTTTGGAGTTTTATTTTTTGAATTAATGAAATTTTACTGTTTATATGTTTTTTGGATTAGTTGCGATTTAATTCTACGTTTTCATAATTTGATAACAAACTGAAAGGGTGAATTGAATGAAAAATAATTAAATTAGGCTAATGAGAGTTAGGTGATTTAATAGAAATTAAAACCAAATCAAATCAATAAATTATGCAAAGAGAGATCTTGCATAGGTTTCTGGTAGTTTATTAGAGAACTTCAGAACTAATTAGGATTTTGGATTGTTGTAAATTGAGAAATTGTGACCTCCATAATCAGATTAAGGTTTATGATTTAGGGATAATGGTTATATCTCGAGAAAGAGTAATCAACCATAGGATTGTCTAGAACCAACAATCTACTAATTCATAATTAGTTAGGTTAGCATTAAGGATAGATAAAATTTGATTTCTCTCAATTGGTAATTTCCTTAGGTTGATTCTTGGGTGTGTTGCAATTGCTTAGTAATAGTATTTTCATGATTAATTATTAAATTGATTTGATTGATTGAATTAATTTCTCAATTTTAGTTTCTTGCAATTTGAATTTTTGTATTGTTTTCTGGCCTTAAATTTTAGGATTAGATTATTCCTCATCGTGGGATGGACACCTTAGGTACTACACTAAAGGACCGCTCGCTTGTGGTATCAGGGTTATTTATTAAAAATTACACACATCAAGCACTCGATCAAGTTTTTGGCGTTGTTGTCAGGGAGGCAATTAGCTTAATTCTTTAATTTAAGGCATTTTAGTTAGTTTTATTTTATGCTCTTTCTTTCTTTTTATTTCTAAATTCGTGTTGTTGCATGAACATAAGAGTCATGAGAAGTTTGATTCGTGCAGCTAAAACCTTAGCATTAGATATCACTCTATTGGAACGATCAATTAGGAAAGCTCGGTGTGAAAAAGAAGAAATCGCGTAAGCAACAATGGCTAAGCAATTTTAGCAAGATTTGGATCACGGAGCGAACCAAAGACATCAACAACGAACCTTTATAGATTTCATAAGACCAAGGTTCAATGTAGCTAACCAAGGAGTAGTTGGGTCACCTGTACAAGTAGTCTCTTTCGAAATTAAACCAACCCTCAAACATGCAATTCTATGGACTAACAAATGAAGATCCAAATGAATATATAGTGAACTTCTTTGAAATCTATGATACCTTTCGATACTATCAAATGTCAAAGGATGCGGTAAGAATTAGGCTCTTTTCTTTTATCTTAAAGGATAGAGCAAAGGCCTGGTATCATTCTCTCAACCCAGCCGATGTCATAACTTGGGATTAACTAGTTTGTGCCTTTTTATACAAGTATTTTCCCCATACTAAGACTATGAAGATTATTAAGGAGATTACCAAATTCCAGCAAAGTAACGGAGAATCAATCTATGAAGCGTGGGAAAGATATAAGGATTTGCAAAGAAAATGCCCACACTATAACTTACATAAGGAATTCTAGTTGCAAACATTCTATAATGGATTATTTTTTTAGACTAAAAGTAGTCATCTTTTCAAATAAAAGTATGATTGATTATATCAGACTCCCTGTACTTTGAACCTTTTTCACTTTAATCCTTAAATTTTGTTTTCATTTCACTTATAATATCATTTCCCATAAGGAATGAACAAACAATGTTGTGTAACTTAATTAGGTGGTTACTACCTAACATGTAACATTTTATAATAAATTATACCATATGATACCTAAACCTAATCAAACCACAAAACGTCATTCTTCCATTTTCCGTTCAGTTTTTTAACAAAGAATAATGTTTGGTGTTATAATAATTTCTAGAAATCAAGTAGAAAAGCTGCAAACCACACAAGAATCCAGCCCAATTAATCCTAAAATTATTGGTCAGCCAATCCGTAGGAGAGAAGCAATGCAACGCTCATTACAAGATAAAGTTGCAAATTAGCAACAAATGTTATTAACTGATCATCAGTATATCAGGAAGTGAATTATGGATAACAAATGTACAGAGTTTTTAATTTCTATGTTGGTAAGGCAACACTTGCATCATCCCGGAGATCAAGCAGTTGCGGCAGCTGCCTCTTCAACATACTGCGATGCTGGAAGAAGGGTACAGACGAGGTTGCGGTCGCCATATACATTGTCAACACGTCCTAATAGAATTGACAATTTAATAACTACGTCAAAAACTGCGATGCATAACCTTAAGTAACTCTATATTGTTCTTATGAAAGGAGTTTAATAAGTATGAAAAGACTCAACCACTCAAAGGCATTTTGAGGAATACTTCGGAACTTTATACCTGTAGTAGGCCAGAATTTGGCAGTTCGGAGCCAGGAAGCAGGATAGGCTGCATACTCCCGGGAATATGGTTTTGACCATGCATCTGCCATGAGCAAAGATGGTGGATGAGGAGCTCCCTGCATATGCACGTATCATTCAGAATGTTAATCAAGAGTATCTTTAAACAAAATAGCAGACTAAGCCCATCTGGCAAACGGGAAAAACAAATGGAAAATGCACTTGTAATTTGTCACTTTGCTAATTAACTTTAGAAACAAGAGAACGCACCTTTATGACATTGTTGTGAATATCTGCCTTCCCTTTTTCAATCTCTGCTATTTCTTCTCTTATGGAGATGAGCGCATCACAAAACCTGTCCAATTCAGCCTGCAAATGATGTTGAAGTTAAGCAACTTAGGGGTGAGATTCATTTGCTTGTTTCAGTTTTAATCCCTCCTTATTTCATTATTTTGCAGTTTTTTTCTGAGGAATGAACAAGGCGACTCTTACCTTGCTTTCACTTTCAGTGGGTTCAATCATAAGTGTGCCAGGAACAGGCCACGACATTGTAGGTCCATGAAATCCATAGTCCATAAGGCGCTTAGCAACATCTTCAGGTTCAATACCAGCAGTGTTCTGTAACAAAAAAACGCGGGCAATTATTCACAGAACGGAAAAATGGTGCAACTTAACTAATGATGTAAAATATATATACCTTCAAGCCTCTCAAGTCAATGATGAATTCGTGTGCAACTGTTCCATTGACACCGCGGAAAAGTATGGGGTAGTAATCCTGAGAGCAAAATAATCGAGAAAATTTAAATTCAAATAATTTACTTTACTAATTCTACTTACGTTAATCATACAATCAATTTCACTAATCCACATTGTACCAAAAACAACTAAAACCAAATTGTAGTAATAGCTAAGTTGAAGTCAAATGACATTGTTTTGCGAACATGATTCAAGTGAGATGATCTTTTTCTTCAGATTCATGCCCTACAATTACACTATGGGTTACCTATCACAATATGAAAAAAGGAAGGTGCAGGCAAGAGATTATGAACCTCTAATCGCTTTGCCATGTAGTTCGCATTCAGGATAGCAATCTTTGAAGCTTCAGTCAGCCCCTTAGATCCCATCATTGCGATATAAGCATATGATATTGGCAAGATTAGTGCAGAGCCCCAAGGGGCCGCTGAAATTGTGCCAAGTGGATCAGATTTTTGGGGTGCAGGTATACCACCTGTAGGTACCTTCATCATGAAGACAGATTAAAATTTGATTAGTGTAGAAAAGATGACACAGGCATCAATCACCATACGCATACAGGTATTAAATAACTCATATGCGAGTTTCAACCCTTTGATCAGACGGATGACAGTATACAAAAGGCAAAATCTCAAAGGCTATCTAATAAATTAGTGGGAGTACTGTTCACATAAAACTTCAATCTATGCAATGTTCAAACATCCATGAACTTATTGAGGCAGATAGAGTATGTACCACAGGATGTGATGGTAAGAATGGTGCCAAGTGTTTCTTCACTCCAATAGGCCCCATGCCAGGGCCGCCACCTCCATGAGGAATGCAAAATGTTTTATGGAGATTGAGATGGCAAACATCAGCTCCAATAAAGCCTGGGCTTGTCAGACCCACCTGCACAGACAAAAAAAAATAGAAGTCATACTCATAACAATCCTATATTCATCATAACAAAGATAATGCCATAAGCAATAATCACAGTGACCCTTAGAATAATGTCTACTTTTCAAGAAGTTGACAAGAAAAAAAGAAACCAGACTGCACTCTGTTAGTAGATCAACATTGAACACAAAATTGAACAGACTACAAATTGGTAAGAACTGTTTGATTTAATATCTTAATAAGGAAAACCTGGTATGACAAGGATATAATGATCATGTCTCCGAGTTCCCTTTAACCACCAGCATTGCAATGCTCATTTTTTTGTATTCAATAAAAAGATTTATACTGATACATCTGAAGCTATTATATGCTCCACAAAGGTATTAGACTACGAAGAATATGGCTTCTAGAAGAAAATGATAATGATAAAAGGAAAATACAAGAGAAATGCATTGAAGATTGGAATGACAAAGTAAGGAAAGTAGACCTGAGCATTCATGTTAGCACCGTCCATGTATATTTGACCTCCATTGTCATGAATTATCTTGCATATCTCGGTGATGCCTTCTTCGTAGACACCATGAGTTGATGGATATGTAACCTGAGATTTAAATAGCAGTCAGACATCTGGTAGCACAATGTAAACTCCCACTTCCATGACATTTCATATAACTTTAGTTCCATCTAGGAAAGCAAATACTGGTACCATAAGAGCAGACAGATTGTCCTTATTGGCTTCAGCAGCCTTCCTTATCTCTTCAATATTTATGTTTCCTTTTGCATCAGTTCCAACAGCAACAATCTTCATCCCACACATGGCAGCAGTGGCAGGATTTGTCCCATGTGCTGAAACAGGAATAATGCAGACATTGCGATGGTGATCTCCTCTTGCCTATATCAGTCATTCAGTGAGGAAATTAGCAAAATGAATACAATAAACATCCAAATACTAGTCTAACAAAAAGTAGGATGATAAGTCAAGGCCTTACTTCTGGTATAATAGTAAGAAATACGGGAAAGAGAAGGATGTCGCTCAAACGTATTTCAGTTTAATCACATATATGTTTAGTACAGATTCAGGTAGCCAGACCAAACATAATTGTAGAAAATGGCCTTAGTTAAGTTGAACTAAGCTTATTGATTTTAGAATCTATAAAAAGTCAGAGGAAACAAAAAGAATTATTTAGAGAATTGATATCATTTCTTCTTAAGAATATAACATAAGCATCATGACTCAGCTGTCTGCATAAATCTAAGCCTAAAGTAAAAGATCATATTATCATATGCCAACTAGGAAGCATGATAAATTTATCTGTGAGAAGGGCTCCCATAGAAATACCATGTGGTATGCACGAATAACCATCAGCCCAGCATACTCCCCAGCAGCACCAGCATTAGGTTGCAAGGAGAAAGAGTCAAATCCAGTAATGACACACAACAATTCACCTAAATCTTGGAACATTTCCTGGAAGAATAGTTTTCGGATTAAGTGTAAGTTTGCATGTCCATTGCAATTCTGCTGTTTATCCCAAAGTTAGATTGATATATGAGCCTATTAGAGTCTGCTCATGTAATTACGAACCTGATATCCCTCAGCTTGATCTTTTGGGGCAAATGGATGAATATCAGTGAAGTTAGGCCATGTAACTGCCATCATTTCAGCTGTAGCATTCAATTTCATTGTACAAGATCCCAGAGGTATCATACTGTGGCATAAAGAAAGATCCTTTGACTGTAACCTGTGCATATATCTCAGCAACTCATGCTCTGTATGGTACCTAATAAAAGTAGATAAAAGTTATATAATGGTCAAAAATAGCAAATTAGTGATATTTTAATACAGTTGGCATTCAGGAAGTGTTATACGTGTTAAAAATTGGATGACTCAAATAGGGTGTCTCTCTCATCAACCCAGAAGGAATTATATCTTGAACCTCTGTTGCCAAAGATGCAGCAGTGAATGGGACCTGATATTCAAAATGAAAAAGCTTCGTAGCTTGAATATTAAAATTTTAACTTGCAAGAGTAAGAAAAAGAATTACTTTGCATACTTACAGATGTTCCACCAGCAAAAATTTTGAATAGTTTATCAACATCCTCCAAAGTAGTTGTTTCATCAAATGAAATGGTGATCTGAAAACAAAATCACATTCTCATAACCTAATCACAATAAACTGCAGTCAAGTAACATCTAAGGTTAGACAAACTTACAGTGTTTGCATCTACAACTCGCAAATTCATCTCATTTTTATAGGCAGCATTAGCAATTACATGTGCATCAGCACATTTTATCTTCACAGTGTCAAAGAAGGGAACATCCTGGACTTCTACTGTTCCTAGTTTCTTCAGTCCAAGAGCAAATGTTCCAGCAAGACCATGGACCCTTTGAGCGATGGCTTTAAGGCCCTCAGGTCCATGATAGACAGCGAACATAGCAGCCATGTTTGCAAGCAAAGCCTTGAAAGAGAAAGAAGCATATTTATTTCAGTAGGGTCAAATGAACCATCTACTTAGACTAAACGTATACCATTTAGTTTTTAAAATATCAAAAAGTAAGACTTAAAAAAGAAGTAAAGGTAGACTGGATCTAAAAATTAAAGCCTTAAAATATAGCACCTACACTTTATTGACATGAATTAAAAGAGAACCAATAAATAATTAATAGAAAAAACACCAAGCAACAATAAACAACAGCTTCTTACTTGAGCTGTGCAAATGTTGCTCGTAGCCTTGTCCCTACGAATATGCTGTTCCCTTGTTTGCATTGCCACGCGCAGAGCAGGCTTCCCTTGCGAGTCAACGCTAACTCCAATGATTCTCCCAGGCATCAGCCTCTTGTACTCTTGTGAGGTAGCCAAGAATGCTGCATGAGGACCTCCATATCCCATTGGCACGCCAAACCTCTGAGCTGAGCCAACAACAATATCTGCTCCCAATTCACCTGGAGGCTTCAGTATTGTCAAGGCCAGCAAATCCGTTGCCATGACAACCTTAACCCCATTAGCATGAGCATTCTTAACAAACTCTTCATAATCCAAAACTTCACCCTCGGTCCCTGGATATTGAACCAAAACCCCACAAACATCTCCAGATTTGTAATTAATATCCTTGAGGTCCTTGGTAACAACCTTGATATCAAAACCACCAGCTCTAGTCTCACAAATGTCAATGGTTTGCTGATGGCAATTGCTGGCAATTATAAAGGTTTTTTTCTTTCCCTTGAGTATATTGTTACACATAGCCATCGCCTCAGCAGCAGCAGTCCCTTCATCAAGCAATGAAGCATTTGCCATAGGCAATCCAGTCAGATCCGCAATCATTGTTTGGTAATTTAGCAAAGACTCTAACCTACCCTGAGCTATCTCAGCTTGGTATGGAGTGTACTGCGTATACCAAGCGGGATTCTCCATTAGATTCCTCAAAATCACAGGTGGGACGTGAGTGTTATAGTACCCCATTCCTATAAACGACTTAAAGACCTTATTCTTTGACGCCAATTTTTTCATGTGATCAATCATTTGGCTCTCAGTTAACCCTTGATCAAACTTAGAGAAGTCCATTGAATCGATTCTAATAGATTTAGGCACAGTGACATCTATCAAAGAGTCAAGACTCTCAAATCCGCACAATCCTGCCATTTTGGATTGTTCCTCTGGGGTGGCCGAGTTGTGGCGTCGAGGAAAAGTGTCACTGGGCTTTAAAGATTCCACAGAAACAGAACGAACTTGTGAACCAATCCCACGATAATAATCAGCTACAGCATTACGCGCCAGCATATTCTTGCCTCCTAACAACAATCCTGACCTGTGATTTTTCGAAACAAAGGAGGACAACGTGGAGGCATACCTTGAAGGACTGTACAATACCGGAGACGAAGAGTTCAGCAAAGACGACGAAGGCTCACTGCGGATCTGATTGTGGCTTTGCCTGGACTCTTTCACCAACCTCCTCAGGATTGCGCGGTTAGCAAGCCGCCTAGCGCGCTCCATGAATGCACAGAGAGAGAGATTGGAACAGAAAAAGTTTAGAGCTTTACGGTTAAATCCGTGAAATGCAGCTCAGGGGTAGGAGCAAAGCGCATAAAGCAAAGAAGGGTTTGTTGAGGAATGCAACAAGTTTGTCAATAAAATTAAAAAGAAAATTACTATTGCTCCATGGAATCAGACTCAGAGGTGGGTTGGTGATAAATACACTGAATCTTTGTCGTTACACAGCCTAGATGGGGTTGGTGTAATAAATAGAAATAATCCACAAGTAAGTAATAACTGGGTGTGTGGTGCGGTGGTGGCGATAATGGTGGGGCTGGGTGGTGACTGACTGCACACCTGCAAGAGAAATGAACGAATTGTTTCAGGATGTGATGGCCCCACAAAAGGCGTGGCAGATCTCCATTCTCCAACACAAACGAATGGAAGCAGCTGAAGCTAAACAGATTGCGTGTCTGTGGCTCTCCAATTTCATTTGTACTACAACACATATTTTTACAGAAATTGTGTGTTTGTCTTGTTGGCAGAATTGGTTTCACACCCTGCTTATCTTCCACTATTGTCGATAAATTGTGAGTTTGTGTTGTTGGCAGAATTGGTTTCACACCCTGCTTATCTTCGACTATTGTAGATATCCATTCCTCAAAATTCATTCTCTAAACATAAGTTATAAAATTTTAAATTTTATATATTTTAAAATATTTAAATTTAAAACAAATTCATTGATTATTATCAAAATTTAAGAATTACTTTTATTTTAAAAAAGTTTAAATTTATATTAACCATAATTTTATTGATAATTAATGTACATATAATTTAAATAATATATTTAGTTAATAATAAATAAGATCTAAAAAACTAGACGAGTTTGCATAATTTTCACGTGGTACAAAAATCGTAAAAAATTAAAATTAAATAATTTCGTACATAATAATAATAATAATAATAATAATAATAATAATAATAATAATAAAACTACCGTAAAATCAAATAAATGTTCTATTTAATGACACAGATTCGGTGTTTGCAAATTATGGAACTTGTTTTTTATTGACTAATGAGTCTCAGGTAAAATAGAAAGACATATCCCCTGACAACCGTAAACGCAGCTATCGTGTGAAATTGTGTGGTCGTGCTTAGACGCCCATGGTTTAGGATTGTCGGATCATCCAACAGATATTGTACTATTGAACGTGGCTGGCGTTTTTCGTGCTCGTGTGGTTTAGGACACCTAGGTGATGTTGGATTCGTTGGAGTGAAGACTTTTTGGGTGGGGAAAATTACCAACCACCTAAGGTTTGAGATGTAACGTAAACAAGCATGGTGCTATAGTTAACAAATTGGAATCCGGATTCCACAGACCCTATTTAGTTTGATGTTAATTAATGGAATGAAATATAATAAAATAGAAGGGAATGTAATAGTTTATAATAAAATCGAATGTAATATAGTAAAAAGTTGTTTGAGAATAATGGAATGATTCATAATGTAATGTAGTGAAATATTATTTAGATGATTGATAGAATGGAATAGAATATAATGTATAATAAATAACTTTTATACCCTTTATATTAATATGATTGTCACAAGTTATTTTATTATTAATTATATAAAAATATTAATATTAATTAATTATTTTATTTTATTTTATTTTATGTGATTTATATTAAAAATAATTTATTTATATAAAAATATATACAAGCAATT
>JANTNU010000008.1:28566009-28576131 GCA_024752395.1 Erythroxylum havanense
ATTGTTGTTGTTGTTGTTGTTGTTGTTGTTGTTGTTGTTGTTGTTGTTGTTGTTGTTGTTGTTAATTGTCATGGCTGCAAGTCACAACCGTGCATATTTACATATATACATAATATATTATAATTATTATAATTAATAATTAATTAAATAATTATTATAATTAATTGATATTATTATTATCATCATTGTTATTATTAATAAGGTCGTGAATTGTCACGACTGTGAATCGTTAATTCACAATCATACATATTTACATATATACATAATATATTATAATTACTCAGTAAATAAATTTGTTTATTATTATTATTGTTATTATTAATGAGGTAGTAAATTGCCGTTATAATTATTATTAGTAGTAATCACAGCTATTAACTCACATTCGCGGATATGTACATATATACATAATATATTATAATTTAATTAATTGGTATTGTTATTATTACTAGTGTTTTTATTAGTAATAAGCTTGTGATTGTCACAGCCATGACTTGTTGTGCATATGTACACACATATATATAATATACAATAATTAATTAGAAAATATTTGTTTATTATTATTGTTGTTCAAGTTATGGCAAAAAAGCAAAGGATGTTTAAAAGTATTATATATCTCTGCACTCTCAATGTCACGATGATGCTTATGCATGGTTGTGCAATTCCAGCTGATTCTTCATTGTCGCAAATGTGTTTGTGCACGACGGTGCTTTTTAGGTATCTCCTTATAGTCACGATAGTGCTTATGCACGATCATGCAAATCATCTGAGGGTTACTCTCTGGCAAGATCGTGCAGCTCCTATAAGGCTCCTTGATCATGCTTATGCACGATCGTGGCAGACATTGTTCCCCAGATTTTGATGAAACAACATTTTTCATCACTTATTCCTCTTTTTCACTTAATCAAATATTTCTAACCGATGTCTTCAGTATTTCCTCTTTATTTTTACTTTCATTTTAGCTCAACTGATTCCAATACAAATCAAAATCTATGACTGATTTAATATAAAATTAATCTAAAATTCAAGAAAATAATAACTTCTAACAGTTACCACGGTTGTGACTAATAGGCTATGACCTTTTAATAATGGTATCTTTAAAAAGATAAATGAAATTTAAAACATATTAAATAAAACAAAATTTTAATATATATTAAATGGACAAATAATTTGTTAACATAATTTATCCTTATAACCACCAAATAATTATGTAATCATTTCAATAACCACAAAATTTGAATACCAAAACATACATACCGAAAGAAACATTAAACAATTTGATAATAAAATTAAAGATGCTTATTTTTTAACAGAAATAACGTTGAAAGGAATATAATTTGAAACTTGATGTATAATTAGTGAAGCAGTTTTATTTCTACAGGCATTTAATGTAACGCCAGACTTTCTAATCCCTTTGGTGATTGTTCTGTATTTGGAGATACTACTGTATATTGATATATACATGGTTATATATGAGTTCAAAGATGAATTTGAATCTTTTGGTACGTATTCTATTGTTTTATAATGTTATATGCCTTTACATAAACTTAGAGTTCATTAGTATGTGAAATATTGGAGATTTTCGACATATAAGTTTCTAAGTGTGTAAAACTTAGTCCATTGGATGGATATGACCATGATGGTTAAGTTAAATGTGTTCTAATGCCTTAGAGGTGATTAGAAAAGATTTATAGACTTATTGAACACTTAGAAAGCTTAATTGGAAAAGTTGATGTACATAAGAGCTTATTTGCAAATTGTCAAATGTTAAAGGGCTTAAACGTAATTTCTCAATTCTTGGAGGACCAATGTGCAATTTTACAAAGTTAAGGGGCTTAATTATAAATCTAAAAAGTCCAAGGACCAAAATAAAAATAGAAGTTTTGGAGATTCCTAAACTTTGGGATTAATTGTAAATTTAGGAAAGTTTGGATGGTAAAATGGTAATTTCATACAATTTAAGGCAAAAGGGTAATTACACCATATTTTGATCAAAGAAGGGTCAACATTCAAGACCCTTCTCCATGTAAGGTCGTGCATCCCATTAGTAAAGACTTTAAACACTTAGTTTTAATTAAAAGAAGGGAGAAGAAAGGAGAAGAGAGGAGAGAAAGAAGCAAGTTTCTACCATCACCATATTTCACCCTTCTTTTTGATTCTTTAACCACAATCAAGGTGTTCTAAGCTAATTTGGGGTCAAGGAACTCAAATCTATCATTATATTTGAGAAAATCTCAAAGGATTTGAAGATATCACTAAAGGAAGGTTTAGGTAAATTTTGTCTCATCCCTCTCTACATTATGTTGTTCTTCATGCTTGAATATGCATGAAACATGGTTTAGATGAATTAAATGTGTCATGGAGAGGGTTCTTTAATTCAAAACCAAAATTGTCCCCTTTTGGTGAAAGTTTGTGAATTGTTAAATATCTTTTGAAATTGATGGTCTAAATGAATTCTATGGTGATAATTATACATGTATGATGTGAATTGATGATGAAGAATGGAGAAGATGTGTTTTGTTTAAGGTTAGGTCAAAATGATGGAGAAGAGGTGGATTAAATTGACAAAATGTATTTTAAATGAAGGAAATTGGTTTGAGTGGAGTGGTGGAATGTTTCATTGATTGGAAATGTTACTATATGACATGATAGGAGCATGAATTATTATGATAAAGTCTTGGAAATGTGACTTGAAAATTATGCACATTAGGTGTTTGATAAAATGCCTAAGTGAACTTGACTTAGGATTTAAGGCTTGATAATGGTATGTATTGGAAAACACTTTTATGTCAACTTAGAGTGAACTTGAAATGTTGCCTAGATTGATGAACAATGGCCTAATATGCTTGGATAAAGATGTGCTTAATTATGTTATGAAATGAGTAAGTTTAGATTAAAGGCATTAAATGCCTTAGAAAATGCAAAAGAGAAGCTAATGTGATGGTGTATAAATATGAAATTTATGTTTAAGTAGTATTTTCATCGTATGCTTTTTTTATGTATAAAGGCTCGAGAGTCATGAATAAGGGAGCTTGTAACGAGGATTGTTGAAGCTAAGAGAGGGTATATCTTCTTTGAGGTGAGTTGGGGAGACCATATTTCTCAAATAGGATTAGAACATCCTAAGACAAGTATGTGAATTTTGAACCTAGGCAACATATGGTAGAGTTGAATTTCAAATGGATGCTAATATTTTTAGGTATTTAATAAATGCCATTGTTTTGAACAGTATGCATTTGAAGTACCAAAGATAATTTTTATTATATGAAATAATGTTTCAACCTGGTTTTTGAAACTAATATTTTTATTATATATTTTGAGAAATGTTATTGTTTTTAACAAATTCGAGTTTAAAGTGCAAAGAATAATGCTTTATTTTATGAAACTACATTTTTGAACAACCTTGCATTTGGATTTTAAAAGATGACTTTTATTACATAAAACAATGTTTTGGAATTTACATAAGCATAATCAAGTCATGTATACGGTATGTATTTGTTCTCTTTGGCTTAGAGCCATGACACGATTTTATTTTATCAGTTGGACCGATAAATGAAGGCATGGTAGCTTACTTGATTTTATACTTAACAATTGGACAAGATTTGTTTTGTGATTGGTGAGAAAATGATTGACCAATCATGTGTTGGGCACAACTAATTAAGCGAAGCTCGCACCTTTGACGTTGGTACATGAAAGTCGAGTCGTCGTATCGACACTTTTCTACGGAAATCACGAGTGATTCCACACCTAGGGTATGTACATCAGTGAGGTCATCACCTAGGGTCCTGATGCTCTTGTTGACTGTATTCCGGACTCACCATGGATGAAAGTCAAGCCAACACCGATAATCGGTAGGTGTGCACATTAGTTTGCCCGACTAGTGGTGTCACACAGATTGTTTTGACTTATTTTGATATTTATTTTTTGATGAGATTTGACTTATACATCTAATGTTTTTATGCATTTGTATACTGGAACTAGAACTTATATTCACCGGATGGGTGATTAATAGGCTGGGCCTATATGGTTCCTAACTATTATATGATGAGGCATAGTTTAGGCCTATGTATTTTTATGTCATTTATATTTACTTCAAGGTTATTACACCACCTTGGTATGATCAAATTCTATTTGTGTTATATGTTTACCCTGCTCACTGAGTACCTAGTGTACTCACCCCCCCTCTGCTTTCCAACCATGTAGGTTAATTTAGTGAGTTTGAAGTTCTGAGTGGATTATGTGGTCATTTGACATTTTCGGGTTTTACCACATATGGGTAGTTTCTTAGTTTTTATTTTTGTTGTATAGTGGCTTATGAACTGTTTTACTGTTTTTATTAGTTTGGTTATGTTGATATACTTTATGATTTTATAAACTTAACTTTTGACTATTTGTTGTTGTAAAAGACTTAATGTATAAACTTTCAATACTATTTTTGAAATTGCCTTGAGTGGACTTTAAAGTCCTGAAGTTGTGGTTAGTTGTGAATATAGAAGTGTGTTTGAAATTGTTTGTAGGTTTTGGGATTTTTAAAATACAACCATTGTACTACCCAAATTTTTCAAAAACTAAAATAAAAAAAGAAAAAAATATATTCAGTTAGCCTTGCATAGTCGGATTAAGGACACCGATAGTATCCTTAGTCCGATTATGCGGTGGTTTTCATGAGCTCGATGTGGTACCAAGTTGTGACATTTAAGAATTCACAATTATGTACGATGCAACTAACTTTTACAAGGAAATAAAGATTTAACTTATTAATACGTCATAAATTCAAAAGTGGATCTGAAATATTTGATTATCATAATGTTACCAAAAAATCAAAACAATCCCTGATTATCACAATTTTACTAAAAAATAAAAGCAAGGAAAACTTACATTTGATTTATGATAAGTTGTTATTTTTCAATTTGTATGTTGCTTAATTGTGAATCATAATCAGTGAATAATTTCTAAATCCTACTAATTAAGATGATTTTTATTAAATGAAAAATTATGAAAAAATTGATTGTGTGAATACACAAACGAAAACAATTGTTATGTTTTCCTAAATTTTCTTACTTATTTTACGGCATAGCATAGAAAAGAAGGAAGCATTCCTGGCAGATTAATAAATATCATAAGTAATTGTTGCTATTGATACTTATAAAATATAAAGTTTTCCATTATGCTAAGCTTAATAATTATTGTTTTGCTAATCTAAGAGTAGGCAAATATAAATACATAATCTTTTAGCAGAAAAAAGATTTTATCATATATGCATTCCATCGTATCAAGAAAAAGATTTCATCCTATATAATAAAAAAAGTTATACACTCTAAAGAATTTAATTCTTATTCTAAAATTGATGTCATACAAAAAAGTGAAGATGTTTAAGACGAGATGGTATACTAGACCAAACCATTGATTGGGGCTCCCATAATTGACTTATAAATGATCTTATTATAGGGACTCCTATAAAATTTTAAATAAGGTCAAAAAAGACTCGTTAGAGTTGTGAGATTTATAAGTTTTCTTATAAAATAAATACATAACAGGTGATTGAAAAAAAGAGGGTTGTGGTTATGGTTTAACAATTTTAATTGGCTCAGTAATATGTTGTGGAATGGGAGTAAATGGAAATAAAATTTTATTGGTAGCTATTGCATAACCATTAATATTTTGGTAGTGCGTTCTACCAACAGAAGGTGCAAAGGAAATAGATCACGCATTTAATAAATTAATGTACGATGAGGTTAAAGAAGAATTGGTAATGGACCTAGAAGTTGGTGAAGTTAAAGTAAGGTACTATGGTTTGTTTGAGTCAAAATATGGTGACGCTATAAATGCGAACCTTGACAAGCATAAGTCGTCTTTAACTGTTGATCCTATGGAAGGGTCTTTAGGAAATTCTAATGATTCTTCAAAATCAAACAAAGATACAATCATGGTGTGGTCGAAAATTCAACAAATAATATTGTTAATAAATTCCATCGGGTTTGAATAATAAATAAACAATTAAACATAATTGATAGAGTTTAAAAATTACCAAAATAGGTTTATAACTTTCATCGTGACCTGCTAAATAAGCGAGATCTTCTGTGAGTTCAGCGAAAAATTCATCTGCTCTTAATTTCTCTACATTACAAAAGAAAATTTTAAAAAACAAAAGAATAATTTCTTTACATTTCAAAAGAATTTTTTTAAAAACAAAAGAATAAAAAGAAGCCGCATAAAAATTATCATGAAAATATCAATAATTATGTTTTCTCTCTAAAAAAAGGCAAGCCTTCAATTTTTTTGCTGTTAATTTAACGTCATTATTGTTAGCTCTTAGGAACCGTTCAATACAATTCTTAGTACAAAATTTCTTCTGTTATTAGGTAGAAAACAATGTTAAATGAAGCAAATATTTTGTGCAATATTCATATAACTTTGCTTCTTCCTACTCAAAAATATGAAATAGTAAAGAAAGAGAAGTATTTGACCTAGTCTTGTGATAGAAAAGTTTCCTTCGTTAGACACTGAATAATAGATTTAATTTTTTGAACTTGATAGATAGTTTCTCTTTTAACTCATTTTAAACAAGTAGAACAAGAGGAAGCTAATTGAATTGGAATGGAATTAGAATATAATATAATTGTTGTGAACCAAATTTTAAATAAAAGGAAGGTTTCTTTAGAAAAAATTAAAACATATTAAATGTTTATTAAAGTAACATTAATTATTTGTATATTTCGTTTCTAACAACTGAATAAACTTCATCTATAATAATGTGTATTTAAATACTTGACCCATGAATAAAAAATATTATCTATGTGAAATAGCCCAATGTATGCGTCTTTAAATAGCCATCATATCAATTGAAAATATTGACGGATATCAATGGATATCCATGGAAAGATTTTTTGCAATTCAAAATTCTCATGAAACGAGAACAATTAACATATTTTTATGAAAAATATAAATATGTCACAGGTGTGACATGTTAAGTCACACTTGTGAAAGTGAATCAAGATGCCAGGTGAAATTTAAAAATGTTTTTTTAATCTTTCTCTACCAAATTTGTTGTAACGAGGGCTTAACCTATATTTCTATTCAAAAGGGTAGGAGAAAACTCAATAGTTTGGTTTACCAAACACGTTGTATATCGCAGGTGTGACATGTTAAGTCACACGCGTGACACCTTTTCACAGGAATGACTTAACATGTCACGCCCATGAAAGATATAATTTGCTTAAGGATTTGCGAGAAAGTGCAAACTGATATTTTAGATGTTTTCATTGCAAAATGATAATTTGAGTAATAACTGAGTGACGAATTTTGTCTGGTATAAGAAACTTTTAATCCATAATTAATTTTAACTTCAAAAAATAAAATAAAATTGCAAATAATTATCAATTTTTATATGATCAGTAAATAAACTTCTTTATTTAATTGTGTAAGTCTTTTAAATTTAAATATAATTTATTCAATTTTTCTGTCCAGTTAAGTTAAATTAATGGAATAATTAATACATTATTATTATTATTATTATTATTATTATTATTATTATTACTAATCATGGTTGTTAATTAATTAGAGCATTTTACATACTATATTATATAGAATATAATAAATGTCAAATTTGATATGAATTAAAACAAATTAATAAATGTTTAAAGATGTTTTACATAAGACAGCGTAGTTCCATATTCTACAACTAAAAATCAGAGGTTAATATCGAAAAAGACATTAGTGGTGGAAGTACTGTCTTGGACAAGATCCTAAAATATTGACATAATTTCATCCTTCAAATAAAAATAAGCAAAGTTAATAGTAGCGGCAAATTTTCCCTGATTTGCTTTTGCTAATTTTCTAATCATGGACATATTATCTGATCATAAAGATATCAGCTTGACATAATTGGCTATAGGAGCACTAGGATAAGGAATATGAAATAGACCACATGAATAAACATGAGCCTTAAACCACAGTCCACCTGCCAGCAAAAATGAGCTAAAGTCATGATACTGATAAATAGATTGCATCAAACATACACATCCTCAAAAAGAGCTAATCTAAATAACGGATACATTTTTTATTAAAAAATATACAAAGAAAAGACCAATCTTTGATTAAATTCCAAAATATAAACATCCTTGATCTAACAAAAGAAAAGGAGAATAAATATGTATACTTAACAACGACACAAATTTTGGTCAACTACTTGCAGCATATATATGGATGCCTTCTCCCAAACAAATCCAACATTATTAAGAGTAAAGGTGTGACACTAAAACAAATGCGTATATATGGGAGAGAAATTAATTCCAAATTTAAACCTAGTATGAATTGATTTAGTCTAATGAACTATTGTGATTAATTCAGTGGCAAAAAATATTTACATCCAAATTCAATCAAAATAGAGTATAAGTTTAAACCTAATTAATCCAAAATGCAACATATTAATTTCAAATCTAAGCAGCGAATCTACATTGCTATTGGTATATTTTGATAGAGTAAAGTATTTACAGCAGTGATATGATAAGAATTGGGTAAACAAAATGATCGAACCTACTTAGATCAGTTATAAGATTATGGAAATAAGCAGTTGACATTAAGATCAGAGAAGAAAACCAATTACTTGCCATTATGCTATATTTAACTCCATAATATACTAACCTCATCTTAATGATGAGTTGATACCCACATTTCTAGATCTGCTCTCCTCCCAGACCTGTCATCTGTGTCATTAAAGAATACGATAGATTAGATTCAAGCACACAAATTTAGAAAATTAGATTGAAATCCAATTCTCATTCCAAAATGAGTATACTTTCTATCAAAATATTGTAGCTGCTATATCCTTATGAAGCAAAATAAAAAGCTACAAATTGGAAAGACTTCCGAATATAAGGTCTTACAGGCACCAAGGCAGAAACTAAAGGCACTGAAATCCATAGAAGAAAAAGAACTTGATTAGTGACAATTCGATGCAAAAAGTTTACACTTCAACAAACAAATCCTTCACTACATAACCATGACCAATTGGTTAAAATGAAGCAAAATATGAATCTGCAGTTGAATGTAAAAGAAAGAGAACTAAAAAGCAAATGATTAGGACAAATAACGAGGTGAGTTTAGAGACATGGGACACATTTCTTATATATAGTGAAAAAGAAGGGTTTACAAAGTTCTAAGAACTATGTTTTCCTTAAGATGTTAAATTTGTAAATTTTCTATATAGATATTTTGTTGGACCCCGAATTTTCGGTAGAAATTAGAAATATTAAATAGAATTAAATGAGTGTGTTTGTATAGGTATTGTGTTATAGATGTTATTGTACTTAAAGGTGATTGATGAGTGGTCGGTCGGCTACATTGGGGCCCGAGCCCAATCACACAGGCCGATCGGTCGGTCTCACCCCATAGGTTAATTTGGGCCTGATCCACACATCCATGGCCCAACAGTAGAGGAACGTCTCCTATGCAAGTACGTAAAGAGACGTAAAGAGCTGAAACCTAGCCAAAAACCATATAAAAGGTATTATTCTCTCATAACAGAGGTACGCAATCATAACCTAGTTTTATCTCTGCATTCATCGATCCTACCTTCACCAGAAAACTTACTTGAGCGTCGGAGGGGCTAATCGGGACACCACCCCCGATGAACCTTCCTTGTTTTGCAGGTATATTCACGTCGTAGACACCACCGAAAGTTGCCAGTCCATGGATCCAAACGGCAACGCACCGTTCGGCCAGAATCCGGCTGAACCAAATGGCGCCCACTGTGGGGCCCAACTTCTGGGCACCACGTCCAGAAACACACAAATCAGTCAAGCAGCGACAGCTAACCCTGATGTAGCCGCAGTCGCGGCTCTGGCGATGCAACGCCTAGGTTTGCAGCTACCTGCGACTCTGCCGCCTGCACCACATGTTTCACGCACTGAATCCTCAGATCCTAACGATCAACAACAGCCTCAAACCTTGGTGCAAGAGGAACAGAGTGTAGCTTTGGAGGATAACGTTGCGCTCAATACGCGCCCGAACCTCCAACACCGATCAGATGCGGATCCTCCTCCGACTGTACACACTGCCCTGACCCGAAAGCAGATCGAGGAAGCCGCTGATCTGTTGATCCGCCAAATCTTGCAGTCTCAACCA
>JANTNU010000008.1:28735646-28746882 GCA_024752395.1 Erythroxylum havanense
TTGTTTTGCAGGTATTTTTACGTAAAGCTCATTGCAGAAGGTTGCCAACTCATGGATCCAAACGGCAACGCACCGTTTGGCCAGAATCCGGCTGAACCATGAAGTATTAACTCTACATATAAATCAGCCCTAAACAATCCACACTTTCCGATCACCTTTAGGAAAGTATGTTATCTCACTAAAAAAAAAACCCCTTTTGCGACGTTTTAAAAATGCCTCAAATGGTCAATAAACGTTGTAGAATGTTATTTGTGACGTTTTTAAAAATGTCACAAAAAACGTCGTTGAAGGTGGAGCAGGAAAACGGTTGCCACTATGCTTTATGGAAAATTTCACAGAAAACCTGTCGATTCAACGATGTTTTAGAAAACGTCATAAAAAGGTAATAGAATGGGCGACGTCTAAAGAAAACGTCGTGGAAACCCGGAAGCTATATGTGACGTTTAGTAAATGTCGTAGTATGTTGACAATCAGCGACGTTTTGACAATCGGCGCGCCGATTGTTAGTTAATTAATTTGTTTAAATATCCGAAAATAATTTTATTTTAATTAATTTTCAATTTTAAATAATTAATTTTTTTATTCATTTGAAAATAAATTAAAATTTCAGAATTATTAAAATTTAATTTGAATTTTTTAAAATCTGAATATGGTTTTAAATTTAAATTTAAATTTAATTGTTATTCTGATTTAATAATTAATACTAGAAAACAAATTTATTAAATCTTATTTATTTAATAACTATTTAATATTATATATTAAATTTATTTATTTAATAATTCTTCAATTTGTTGAGTATATCATTAATTGACGAATGATTAATCATGTATAATAAGAATTTAATACATGTAGGCGATGAATTCTATAATTTCAATTGTCAAACATGTCATAATATAGTAATTAATATAAACAATATGTTATAAGTGTTTAATATATCAATATGAGTACTTATCTATTCTAAAAGAATATTATGTGTAGAACATAAAAATTCCAAGACCTTTTTTTGTTATTCGACTTCAATAGTTAATTTATCCTGTATTTCTTCAAAATTTTTGGTCAATTCATCGACATTAGACTGTAAGCCCTCGTTAACCTTCTTCGATTCTTGTAATTCGTCTCGAAGTCTCTTTTTGATCGAAGTCTTCCCTTATAGTCGAGGCCCCATTCCCATGTTAACAATGTAATCTGATCTAGTGCCTAAGACTTTATCGCACACTTCATCCACTGTCATCAGATGACCTTATTATGTTGAATGTGTCAATTCATGACACATTAAGTCCAGAAAAAGTAAAGAATTAATTACGTACGCAATCTTATTTGAGAAATATTTGTAAATGAACTATTTATTCACCCATTTTTCTTTGCATTCGGTAGTTATCCATTGACCTTTACTTTCATCATAATGAATGTGATACCATAACTTCATTCGGTCACACTCTTCTCCATCTCTATCACTCTGTTGTATAGAAATATATAAATAGTAATATTTATTATAAAATTTGAAATGTCAATAAAAGCAAAATATAATTAAAAATATAATAACTCATAATCTCATGTCATATCGCTACAAAGGCCTTGGAGCCGGAGTTTGGTTGACATTTGACCTGACTCCTAACCTATTTTGCTTTTTTGACTTTTTCCTAATCGTACACATAAGAAAATCTATTATAACATCTATAAAACATTGTGATATTTATTTGGCCACGTTTTAATAATAAAACATCTCAATTACTTCTCCAAATTCGTGTCATTTTAATACAACATCGTCGAAAACTTAAACTTTTCCTGACGTTTTAAAAACATCACGAAAGGTTTATACAATCTGCGATGTTTCCTCAATCAAACGTCGCAGATTCTATACTTTTTTTATAGTGTCTATGAAGAATCAGAGGGTGAGAGTGCTATTAATTTCTGAACTACTGATAGATCATCCTTAGCTTTCACTAATGTTTCATTTGTCGATCCCTTTGAAAAATGTAATTGTTTGAGTTCTTGTTTGATTTCCTTCAGTTATTGTACATATGTAAACTATTTGGTTCCACTAAAGGCACAATAAGTACCTTTCCTACAAGCTTCGAGGAAACCTAGATCATATGATAGATAATTGTTAAATCTAAATGGGTAGAAGCTAGCAGTTTTTTGGATTAGGTTCTTGATTTTAACGGGTGATCTAATCTTGAAATATAGCAGATCTTTTGGGAAATGAATTATCCATTTAGCATTCACCAATGCTCAATCCAGTTTCTTTTGGATGCACCATTGTGAGGATTGTTTGTTTAAACTTTTGGCTTATATACTTCAAATCAGATAGTCCTAATTTGTCTACACATTAGTTGAAACCTTTGAATACCTACGAAGATTGCAATTTCCTTAAGCCTCTGAATTGTAAAGAGTAGAGTTAAATTCGCTACATATTAACCATGGAAAATATAGTCCTCTATGGAGATTGATTAGATCACTCCATAATATAGATCTTTCGAACCCAAAGTTGCTAGCATAAATAAAGGAAACTATGATGTCAATTTTGTCATGCAAAAAGGATACTTTCAGGTGCATAATATGATATGTGGAATGGAGAATCTCCCCTCTAATCTCATCAGCCTTATAACATTTGATGACTCCCCCATATGCTTGGTTTGAATGGTATGTGGCTTGCTTCCAATATGATCCTAGTATGTTTAAGTTGCTAGTATTTTCTTGTTTTATTTTTGTCTCCAAGTAGTCCTACTACTAAAAGCTTTTCAATCTTGAAAAAAATCCCCTTAAGCATCTTGCTTTGTAGGGCAGTTCAATCCTAAGACATTCCATACTACAATTGACATATTATTTATTTATTTTAGTGGATCTTTTGCTCCTGCTTCTCTATCATTTCCTCTTTTCTACTGTTTGAAATGACTTAGCCTCTATTTGGTTGAGCTTATGTCAATAGAGCTTTTTCCTATAGATCTTTTATGAGAAGAACTTTTTAAGAAGCCAGTTGACTATTTGACTATCATTTTAAAAAAAAAACTTTTTTGAAAGAGATTTATACAATAGATTGTTTGGCAACATAAAAATAAAAAACACATTTAATTTTAACTATATTTTATTTTGTAATAAAATTGTTTATGCATATAAACATTATTTAAAGTATATTAAACAATATGAAAAGCACAATATATTAATTATTATATAATTTTAAACTATATGAAATATACATGAAATTATGTCTAAGAGAGGGGGGATTAGGAATTAAGCATTTGTCTACTTGGATTAATGTGCTGATAGGGAAAATAATTTGGATTTTGTTTAATGATAGTGAAGCATTGTGGGTTAGGTGAGTGCACACAATAATTCTAAAAAGGAAAATTTTCTGGAGTGCCCACTCTACCAACTATAATTCATGGAGTTTGAGAAAGATTTTATATGTAGGGATCAAATTGGGAATCACTTCAGATTTAGGATAGGAAATGGAAATTCTACTTTCTTATGGCAAGATCTTTGGCATCCGGGGGATATCTTGAAGGATTTCTCAACACTTAGAATGATCAATGGGTCGGAGCTACCTATGAATGCAAGAGTGTCCCTTATAACAAGGAATAATGAGTGGTGCTGGCAAGGGGCAACGTTTGAGACCATCAGGAATTTGGAACCTCTACAATATCATCTAGATGGCTCTCAAGATGATAGGTTGGAATGGCTACCAAGATGTTCTAAAAGTTACATGAATGATTCTACATATTCTTCCATGAGACCTCCCATTCAGAGAGTGCCTTGGCATAGACTAGTATGGCATAAAAGGAATAGCCCTAGGCATTCCTTTATACTATGGTTGACTTTTTTGAATAAACTACAAACAAAAGACAAACTCCTTTACCTTCACACCTTTAATCACTACTCTCTGTGTACTTTGGACAATGAGACTATTAATCACCTATTCTTTGATTGTCCTTTCTCTAAAATAATGTGGTTACACTGTCTTCATCATTTCAAGTTATACCTTCCTAGCTTGACAAATTTTCATTCCATTCTTAATTGGTTCAACCACAGACTAAATTCCAATAACTATGACATTAATGTGTTTATCATCATCCTTTCGGTTACTGTGTACAACCTATAGACTGAAAGAAACATCCAAACCTTCAAAAATGAAGTCTCGGAAGTGGGAACATCTGCACTAAAGTGATCTTTCAAGTTATAGAACAACTTGGCTTAAATATGGAGAGAGGGTAATATTGGAGTGTTTTATTCTTCTAATGTAATGTTTGCAAATTTTGATTGCAGGTTCAGGAAAATAAAGGGAATCTAATCCCTTTGCAGTATTTAAAATAAGAAAAACACCAAATTCAAGACAGGCCGTCAATCGTGGAAACAAGGGTGTTAAACACAAGGGAGGCAATCCTTTAGTAATGGACCTACCCTAGCAACCTAGAAAATGTTCCAATTAAGATTGTGTTAACCAAAGTCTTAATAATAGGTGATCCACAATTTCTTTGTTAGGGTCTTCAAAACTGGAAGTACATTCGGGTTTACAAAGGATGGTAGGGTGAGACTTGTACAAACACTTGATAGAGAGGAAGATAATTGCAAATGAAAGGGCACAACTTCACCACTATAAGTATGCTATGTTGAGAAGTTATCACATAGTACAGTAAAATTAAGGAACAAAGCTTGGTTTCTCCTACTGATGAGGTAAAGGATAGAAATCATGACATTGTAGTAGAAGAAGACTTGACTATTTTAATTTTACTTAAGAATGGTTGTATGATATGCTTGTGTTTCTGGTAATATGATCCTTGCCATAAGATCATCTTGGCGGGTAATTTTATCTAGGACAATTATTAGGATTTTTTGTGAGGAACAATTGTAGGGGTCCTTATGTTCACGCGGGGTCTTCCTTGTTGGTGTAGAAAAGAGATTGGCGTCATGGACAATCTCAAGTATTGTAAATAACTTTTAATTATTTTTTATTTTTTACTGATTTACCAAAAAAATCTCTATATAGATTATAACATAAATAAAATTAATATCAAAAATAAATATTAAAACATATAAAAGCTAAATAATATTATATAAATCCCAAAATAAATATTCAAATTGAGTAAATAGTTAAATACATAATAAATTATGCATTTTATCATGATACAAGAAAATTTGCAACACCAAATTGTACATTACAAAACAACTGTGCAATAGATTAGAGAAGATGGGTTTACAAGATAAACATGAAGATGAGTTTATGGGTATTGTAGGAATTATGTGTAAAACATGAGGTCAAAAGGGACTAAAGATAGGCTCATTAATTGATTTGAAAAAAGCTATTTGAGAGTGTCATAACCCGAAACCACATCGGGCACATGACAACTGCCGTATACCTAGGCTAAGGATACTCATGGTACCTTTAACCTGACTATGCAAGACTAATTGAATATCCTTTAAAAACATTTGAACATCACAATAGTTTTATTTTGAAAATCCTCAAACTCAATTACAATACCTGTAAATCAGTTTTAAATTCATTTTTATATTCACATTAAAACTCTACCACAACTTCTGGAATTTTATGTCCACTCAAGAGCAATATCAACAATAGTATAAAAGGTTTATACATAAGGTCTTTTACAAACCATAAGGCAATCAACAGTTAATTTACAAAATCATAAAACATATCAGCATAACCAACTTAATTGAAAAAATGTTCATGAGCCAATATACAATAAAAGTACAAATAGAGAGTACTCATATGCGATAATGACCCGAAAGTGTCAAAAGACCGCACGATACACTCTGAGCCTCAAGCTCACCAAATTAACTTGCATGTTTGGAAAACAAAGGGGGTGAGTACATTATGTACTAAGTGAGCAAGAAAAACATATATCGCAATGAAAACTTGATACACACCAAGACAGTGTAAATAAGCTATGAAGCGAACATACATCACATAAAAACATATAGGCCTAGCCTATGACTCAACATATATTGGTTAGGAACCACATAGGCCTAGCCTATTAATCACTCATCCGGTGAATATATGTTTAAGTTTCAGTACACAAAAGCAAAAAAACATCAGATGTATAAATCAAATCTCGTAAGAAAACAAATCTTAGAATAAATCAAAATAATCATGTGTGTCACCACTAGTCAACCAAACTAGTGTGCATACCCATCAAATCTTGGTGTTGGCTTGAATTTAATTCGTGGTGAGTCCAGACTACAATCGACAAGAGTGTCATAACCCTAGGTGATGGCCTTGTTTGTGTCCAGACCCTAGGTGTGAAATCACCCACAAGTCCCATAAAAGGTGTTGATACAGGGAATCGACTTTTATGTATTAACATTAAGGGTACGAGAGCCACTTAATCTGTTATTCCTAACACACGATTGGCCAATCGTTACCTCACTGGTCTTAAAAATCATATAAAAATATTATGTACAAAAATCAAGTAAGGCACCATGTCTTTATTTATCGGTCCAATAGATAAAATGGAACCTTGCCATGGCTCTAAGCCAAAAGAGAACACATACACGTAACACATATGACTCAGTTATTCATATGTAAGTTCCAAAACATTATCTCATGCAATAAAAGTCATCTTTTGCACTCCAAGTGCAAAGTTGTTTAGAAATGTAGTTTTAAAAAATAAAATGTTATCCTTTTCACTTCAAGTGCAGGTATGTTGAAAACAATATCATTTCTCAAAATACATAATAAAAACATCAGTTGCACTCCAATTGCAAAGAGTTATTAAATACACAAACACTAGCATCCATTTCAGATTCAATTATACTATGTGTTAGGTTCAAAATTCACATACAAGTCCTCATACATGTCTTAGAGTGTCCTAATCCCATTTGGGAGATATGGTTTCCCAAGCTGACCTCAAAAGAAGGTGTAAACTCCCTTGACTTCAGCACTCCTCTGTATAAGCTCCTTGATTCACAGCTCTCGAGCCTTTATACGTACAAATATATAATACATTTACTACTCAAACATGTATCTTATATTCATACACCACCATAACCAAATTCATCCCTAATCAATCATTGTAAATGTTATTTTAACATATTTCAATAGGTCAACAATTCACTTACTAATTTAGCTCAATGTCTCCTTACCCATTAAGCTAACCCAACCTTATGTGCAACGTTTACATCCTTTTCTTCCTAATGTTCATTTTTGAACAAGTTGTCTTCTTTTAATCATATCTCTCTCTAAAAAATCCAAATTTCATGATTCTTGTACCCCCAAAAACTAGACTTCAATTAGTCTTAACTTATTGAAAAATTACACAAACAACATCTCTTTTTAAAATTTAATCTCCATCCAAGTTATATCATGTTTCTGGTAAGAAACAAACTAGCAACCAATACTCAACCCTCAACAAATCATTATCAATACATATCGTAGTGAAACTATTTTATAGAAGCATTAATAAGACATTAATAATCATTTTTCATGTTTTATACTTTCACTAATTCGGACTCTAAGGTCCTCAAAAATCAGGAAATAATGCAAGGTTCTTGCATAGGGATCTATCACAAGCATTATTACAGAAAGAAGAATAACTTGAGCTCTAGTCACTATTTTGTCTAGCTACTTTTACAAAGGTCAAGTTAAGGCATATATCTACAACTTTCATTCTTTGAGTTTCTTCAAATTCGTGCTCTAAGAATATGAATGACATATAGAAAGATAAAGATGAAATTGAAACTAAAATTTCAACTTACCTAGATAACTTCTTTCCTTCTCCTCTTCTCTTCCCCTTTTTCTCTCTTTCTCTTCTCATTTTCGTTTTTCTCCCTCTTCTAACCTTATTTCAGACCTTCACTCTTACTTCTATTGTCGTTCATCTATTTTCTCTAGAAAATTCAAGAAGCTCAAACTAATCCATGAGTCACCATTCCAATGGTCCTTGTGTCACCATTCTATTGGTACATATGTTATCCTTTTATTGGTCCATATGTTACTATTCTATTGGTCCATGTGTCACTTACTTTAGGCTCCATATATCACTCAATTAATCCTCTATATTTCACTACCTGTAAGGCTACATATGTCACCAATTATAAGGATACATATGTCATCATTATAAGGCTATATATATCACCATTTGTAAAGCGACAAAAGTCACCATTCTATTGCTCCACATGTCATAAGTCTAAAGTGCCATTTGTCACAAAATTAAAGGGCCACTTGTCGCAATTATACTCAAGCAACTTGTCATTCATTTAATTGAACCATTTGTCACTTATTCTCAATGTCACAATTTCATAGGCCTAATTAACCTAAATTTCTATGTATCAATTTTTCTTGCTCTTTAACATTTTTCTTAGACTTGATGCACATATCACCTCATCAATTACTCAATTTTAATAATAAATTCCTAGTTCATTAGTTATAATCTATCAATTCATGTTATTGGTAAATAAAAATTCAAAACATTGGGAATGCATATTCATTTTCGTTCCATACCCCATAATATGTCAATTGAGTGTATATACTATCTTGCAATGTTTTCTAAATCATGATTAATATGTGTGTATGAATATTATGCATGTGAATGAAATGCACCTCATAAATTCTTAAATGAAATAACTCATGTATCTCAATCTAACAGTTTATTCTCTTAACAATTTTAGGAGGAAGGATATTACAGAGAGGCTTTTTTGAGAAGTTCCAAATTTGAGCTTCTTAAAAAGCTGTATTTTGACTACCAAAACAGTCATATCTATTAAAAAAGTTTTTTTTAATTTTACAATCAAACACCCATTTTTCTTAAAAAAGGATTTTGTAGTGGAGAAAAGTGTTTATTGACCTCCCAAATGCTCATCCAAATAGTTACTCATTGTCTTTCTCGTGATCAATTCCAACTTACTTTCTAGTTTGGTTGCATGGTGATTGAAAATCTATGGTAAGAGTTTATGTTCTGGTATGAAGGTCTGATGACTTATCAGATTTATTGTTGTCACTTGAATGACCTATTTTAGTATTTTTCACCCAAAGGAGAGAGCTCAAATGAAAGATCTGTAGGTGGGGAGAGTACATTATTAATAGGGGATACAATTTCAATATCAGAATTAGCAACAACTCCTTTATTAACAGGATTCTCAGCATCTGTTTGTGTTTCAACACTTGCATTGCTCATAGTATTAGTATCAACCAATTCTTCCTCTGTTAACTCATCCCTCATAAGCTCAAGGCAACTACATGTTTCGAATTTTTTCCCTGTGGGTTTTCAGATTTTCCCTTAATGTTTTAGAAGTGGTTTCCATTAGTAAGAAACTACAACGCTATCCTCCTATAAATGGCTTCCCTCACCTAGTCTCGTAACAAGTATTTTGGATGGAAGGTCCTTAGCGAGATCCATATTGACACAGATATGAACATAACCGACTCTCTTCTTCTTAGCCATATTTTCATCAAAGTAGAGAGGTGTTACAAAGAAGCTATCAAGGGTACTCAATCCCTATCTAATACAATATTCCAAGGGGACATTATGGAAAATAATCCAAAGAGAAATGTTCTGAAGTTTAATAGATTCAAGCTTGAGGCTCGACTTCCAATTTTATAAAAATAATGGTTGATTCCCAACAGGCCGAGGACATTCTTCTAGGATTTTGTGAGCTTGAGATACTAAATTAAAGGTGAATAAAATGAGATTTTCCTCTATTTGCAAGACATATGCTATACATTTATTATGTCATATTCGATGAGCCTATTTTTGGATGGTTGGGAAGGGGACATTAGTCAAAGAAGAAACCAACTATTGTTGCTTCCTGACTTCATGCTCCTTCCTTGAGTGCTTCCCATCTATTTCCTTGGGAGGGTTGAAGTTGGGGTTTGAAGCTTTATGAATCTCAACAACTTGTTTCCAACTTTTCTGGGGGTTTTAACACTGGTGGAGGTTTGATGGTAATGGTGTCTAGTGGTGCCTAGTTTGCTTGAGGTTCAAGAAGGATGTGGGAGGGTAAAGTTGGGAAATCATCCTTCCTAGTGTCAGGTAAAGTTTGCATTCTCTAAAGCCAAAGCTAGAAGCAGAAAGACAACTTTCACAGGCATGAAAATCAGAAAAATTGATGGTGCAAAAAGGGAAAAGAAAGGTTGGCGGGAAAGGAGTAATAGCTAGTGGTATAAAAATACCCCTTGTCTAAAGAGATACCAGTTGAGGAGAAGGAAGAGGATCGAAAAAGTATGTAGTGAACGAAGAAGAAGGTAAAGAGAAACAGTTATACCCCTTGAAGCTATCCAGTTCTACATGAAGTGCGATGCATGGGTGTATACGAGAGTATCTTCAAGAGCACCATTAGGGATGTTGCTATAAACTCCTCCATCTAGTGTAGGCTACACTAGCCTCTTTTGTTTATGCCTATAACTTCATTTGCAATATAGGCAAGCTTTAGGTGTACATCATTAAACTAGCTGGCTCTCTATTTTTAACACTATTACTATTGACTTTAGATAAGTGCATCAATCCTTTTGTAATAGGATAGTAACGAGTAGAGTATATTGTTTCTACAAAGATTGAATAATTATTAAGTTTAACTTCTCTATTATTGTCCACTCTACAACAAAGTGGAGATAATATAATTTGAAACTTAAAATTATTCTAAAGTTGATCAAAATTATACTAAAATAAGATAAAGCAATTAGTCATAAGAAAAAATATGACATAATAAAACATCTATGTAAGAATTGTTATATTCACAATTTAGTTATTTTATGTTTTGGACCACAAAATACTCTAATTTATTGAATTGTTATTTCTCAAGTTACAATTACATATTCTCAAATTGATTAACTGATATCTTTATCTAATTAAAACCTTAAATTATGCATTAAGATAGATGAAATTCCATAAAAGATTTGATCCTAATACCACAAAATTTATGTAAGCTTGTCTCCAACATCCCATGTGACTCAAATATTGGTCAATCTATAAACATATAAATTAATATATGATTTAATTGTTAGCTTTTATTAAATTAGCATTAAGAAAACAAAAATATTTATCAAATATTAAAATTTTCCATAAAACCGTAATAAATAAATACGAGTGTTCCTATTATCTAGATATAAAAAGAAATAGCTACTCATCATATTGTAAATAATAGTATAACAAAAAAACTACAGAAATCATTAGAAGCATTTTAGATTTTGGTTCTGCCGGATTCTGGCTGAACTGGTTGTTGCCATTCTGATCCATGATTCCGACGTTCGCTGAAGTTATTCCAACGAAAGAGTTTCCTGCAAGACAAA
>JANTNU010000008.1:28774058-28784846 GCA_024752395.1 Erythroxylum havanense
ATATTATACTATAATCTAAGCATAATGCATTACAAAAATATCAATGTAAGTTATATCATATTTCAAGTAAAAGAATTAAAATTATGAAATTTATACTTAAAAAGAACTGAAAATATAGAATTAAAATTATTTTTTTAAAGAACAGACATTTCATCAAACACCTTACATGCATAAAAAATTTATCCCAACATCATAACTAAAATCATGTCTTGTCCCTTCTATCATTAACATTTATATCTTAAAGTTGTTTTCCAATCACAAAATATACAAATAAAGGAAAGTAATCAAATACCCAAGTTAACTTTCATCCAATATACGAAAAAATACATGACAGTAATTGCAAAAATACCTCCACCGAAGGACATGATGACAATAGTCAGAGAAGACAATGTCGATGAGCAAAAAAAGAGCCCATAATAGAGAAACCGGAGAGAAGAAAGCCAAAGAGGAAACGCATGAAGAAGGAAGAAGAAGAAGACACAGGTGGGGGGAGATGTTGGGTGAGTTTAAATTTAAAAAGAATTTACCGACGGACATTTATGTAGGTAAACAAAAAAAAAATTATTCCGCTAATAATTCCCACCTTTTTACCGATGGATATCTTATACCGTCACCAAATCCTTTACCGATGGGAATCTTATGCCGTCACTAAAGTCTGTCATAAAATTTGCCGAGATGATTTTCCTCGATATTTAGCGATGGATATTAATACCGTCGTTAAACAAAAAATTTTCCGTCAATTTTACCAATAGAAATGAATTTTTCGTCAGAAATTTGCAATAATATATTTTCGTCACTAATTCTTGCTTTTCTTATAGTATTATCCGCTAAGATTCTTTGTTTCCTCCTTAAAATTTCCTCCAAAACCTTTTTAATGTTTTCCTTTTGAAATTTTCCTTCTGAGTTCTAGAAAATATCAATTTTTGCAACCTTATAAAATATTTAACTAGTGTGATTATTTATATGCCTTTTTTCGTTTCTTTTTTTATTAGTTCCTTTTCTTCATTGTTTATATTCTCATTCTCTCTCTCCCCCCAAATGGTTCCTAAACAATTTCTTAATTAAAAACCATACTTAGAAATTAAAACTTAATTGGATTTAATAAAGGCTGATTAATTACAATTGATAATTAATTTAATCTAACTTGAGCATTTTGATAAAATAATTAATCTTAAATAAACATAAAAATTCAATTAACTACAAATTAAGATAAGTTGTATGAATTAAAAATGACTACAGTAATTAAATATAATATGAAGCAATTTGATGTGAATTAGATACAGTAGAAGGTAACTAGAGGAGAATCAATTTTTAGACTCAAAGCTCTCTCCCTGTTGATAAGAACTTTTCTAGTTTGTATGAACTTGGCCTTTTGGTCTCCACATTTCTATTTTTTATAATTATTCCATTTCTTCATTCCCAAATCCTCAAACCAAACAGTCGGTATCAAATTCTAACTTGCTTGAAAATAATTCAAATCCCATATGATCATGCCACCAGGAGCATTAAACGAGGACGGTACACCTCGAGAAGTATGCCAGCTGCTTTGCTGAATCTTCTTCTTCTATAGAATTAAGGAAGCATTAAAAGATCTGTGGTATGTTCAAAGTGCCCTGCAAGATATATCAGCAAACTAGAATAAAATTATTGAATGGGGTAACAAGAAGGATGAAAAGTCATTCAGCTTTAACTCAACTTGGGAAATATGTATGTTCCTATGTTCAAAGATCGACATTCACCTATTATGCACCTCAACAAAGATGGAGAAATCTGCATTCTAGTAATCACAATATCGAAAAACAATTGAAGGAATGCGCTGGATTTTGTTGTAATCCTCTCCTCCAATCTCAAGCCTCGTTCTGAATGCTTTAAGCATTGATCGGACTTCCAAATCCTGGAGAGCAGTGACGAACCTCAATCCATCTGGGATCATCTTCAAAGAGGTGCAGTTTGAAATCTCTATACGGCAAAGATTAGGCATGGCTTCTTTCTCCACTCTCCAGTCTTCTAAGTTGGGTAAGTCATACAAGAACAGCGACTTGAGTTGAGGAAAACCATTATCAGAGCAAACCATCTGCTTTCCGAGGTAAGAATCCATTTGTAAACGAAGAATCCTCAAGTTGGGCAGCTTCTCGAGTGTTGCCATTGGATCTACTGTAAGTTTTGAACCCTGCAGGTCCAACTTTGCAAGGTTGGAAGAAAATTGATTGTGTTCTGGCAGCTTCTCTATTTGCCCTTCTATGTGGAGCTTATACAGATGAGGACATCCTGCGATGACTAGATTTACAGTTGAATCTTCATTGCTGACAAAAGACAGGGACTGCAACGCATTCATTTTCATATCACGAATTTTGAAGATAGTGCCAAACGACGGATCATCTATTACAAGTTTCTTGAGATTTGTCAATTTGATGAGATCTCTTATACTGCACTTCTCTGAAGGAAAGTTCACCACGGTTTGCAGATTGATCAAATCGGCCAGTGGCCAATTTTCTGATTCATAACCACAGGACTCCGGAAGATACAGATGTCTCAAGCGTTGCAACTTGCATATTGAGTTTGGTATCAGTACGGTTGAATTCCAAGTCAACAGATCTAGGGTTTGCAAGTATATCAAGTTACCTATTGTAGATGGCAACTCCTCTATATCAGTATCTCTCAGGCTCAAGAATCTCAGGTGAATCAATTTCCCAATTTCTTTGGGCAACTTTCCTCCATCACCCTGGATGCCTTCAAGATCTAAGACTCTGATTAATTGGAAGTTTTTGAACACTGATTTTACCAAGCCCCATTTGTCTATCTTGCATGGATGCTCATGGAAATATATGAGAGACCTCAAGTGAGAATTTCTCTTGTAACCCGAAGGGATGAATTTGCAAAGATAGCCATCTGAAATTACAGCTAGCCTGCGGAGTCTACCAATGGACGTAGCCGCACTAGTGTATGGAGTCAGAGTATTAACTGGATGGCCCTTTGATTTCATATGATTGATAACATCAAGAAAATTCTCCTGTCTTGCCTTGGTGAAGCAAAGATCTCGCATCAGATCATGCATACGACAAGCTCTAATCCTTCCAGTTGACCCCCTTTCTACCACCTCAACCATACACCGCTCGACCAATTCGTTCAAACAACGCTGAGCAACATCCTCCAAAGTCTCTTCCTCTACTGTGTGGTTGTGCTCATATGATATAAATCCTTCAGCAACCCACATTCTGATCAACTTTTTTGTTGGTATTTCATAATCCTCTGGGAAATGGCCCAAATGGAGGAAGCAAGGCTTCAAATGGTACGGCAATTCCCGGTAGCTTAAAGCTAGCACCTCTGATACTCCTAATAGCTGCTCCCCACTTTTGCCTCTCATCAAGTGTGAATTTATGGTTCCGTGAACCATGTTCCACTCATAGACAGACTTCTTGGTTGCAAGAAGACCCCCAAGCACGATTATGGCCAATGGTAGTCCTTGACACTTCCCCACCATTTCCTTCCCCAACTTCTCCATCTTTCCTCTAATTCTCAAATCTGCAAAAGCATACTGAGTATGGTTATGATCAAGAACAACCATGCCAATGGAAATGGTGATCTTAGTGGAAGTAAATTGAGAATTAAGGTTACGCGTGTGTTATGCCTCCAAGGTCGGCTAGAATGGTGAAAGAAGAAAGCAAGAACCATGCCTAAAGAAGGAACAGGTGTATGAATATTCTATTCTGTCAAAAATTATGTGTTCTGCTAGAGGTGCTTTTCTACTCTGCATGAATTGATGGCATTTAAGCATTCTTGTCACTATCTCGCAGATCTTAAGTCACTAATTAATGGATCAATCAGAGGACACCATAAGCTCAGTTGAACCAAGAGTTACCTGGATAATTGTTATTAAGAAAAGCTTTCTTTCGGAACAATTCCCAGCTCTCTTCATCATTCAGATGGCGTGGCTCATGGAGATAACATGTTGGATCTGGATGCACTGCTACGTCCCGATGGCGAGTGGTGAGCAATAATTTGCTTTCAGACTTTCCGTAGGGAAAAGCAGGGCGGAGGCTGTTCCAAGTTTGAATGGTCCAAATATCATCAAGAATCACCAAGCACTTCTTCTCTTGCTGAACCTCAAAAAGCATCTTCGCAAGCTCATCATCTCTAAGCTTTAGAATATCCTCTCTCTGCTCCTTAGAAGGACTGATAAGTTTGAACAATATACCTTCCCATACCTCTCTTATATGACACTGCTGTGAGACATAAGCCCAGGCAAAAGCATTGAAATGATGCCTAACGACTTTGTTGTGGTATATCTTGAGGGCAAGAGTGGTCTTTCCCAAGCCGCCCATTCCACATATTGAAACCACACCACTCTCACTATGTACCAATTGTTCCACCAAGATGCTCACATCTTCTTGTAGCCCAACAATGCCGTCAGCCACCATGTGGGAATAAGAACGCCTTAATTGTAGCTGCCTCTTAGACGTAGAATCACTGACCATATCTTCAAATCCTCCACTTCCACTGTTACATGTTCTTGACACTATCCCAAAAGTTTCCAAGCTCTTTGTCAGGTTAGAGAGCCTCGTTTTGAGTGCCAGAATCTCCCGTCCAACCCTGTAATGCTCTACCATTTCTTTGGGAATCGTGGCATATCTCTTGGTAACGTTGACCACTCCTGATCGTTTCCTCAAAGCTATCCTGAGGGCATAGTCTTCGATGATATCCTCGGCGTCGTAAGCAGCTTCTCTGATCTCTGATACCCAGTTTCGGACCCTTTCTTCTTCTTCTTGCTTCCTGTCTGCATCTTTCAAGAACGATTGCATACCTTGAAGCTCAAATTGCATCGCAACGACTTCGTCTTGCACCCCAGCTAAGAAATTTGATTCCTGGCTCAGCAAATCCATCAACCGTTGCAACACCGTCGCCACCGCAGTCTCCGCCATGTTGGAAGCTTTTTCTTTTAATAATAATAATGATTATTATGTATAATTTAATGGCCGCCTCCGCGTTCTGCTTGTTAATAGAAGAAGGGAAATGAAGCTAATTCTAATTATATTCCCAAGTTCAGAGAAGACTTGGATGGAGAAAAGGAGGAAGTCTGATGACAAAGTCAACTAGAAAAACTGCACAAGAGGCCAACAGACTACAGTTGGCATGTGAGTACACCTCACGACTTTGTCGGTAACCAATGACTCTCGTATTCCTATCAATCAATTAACCACATTTCAGAAAGATATGATAAGTGATATTGGTGAACCTAAAGACGATCAATATTTATTTTAGTTATTTAATTGTAATACAAAGTCCTGTGTAAAAGTCTTCTTCTCCCTTCGTCGCTTTCCACACCAGGAATTTCAACTCAGTATGTTACAAGCTGCAAGGATGGTTGAGCTTCAGGAATTTCATCAGTGACATGTTTCAGGAATTTTAACTCTGTATTTTACAAGCAGCTATGAGTATGGTTGGGCCAGTGAACTGTTGCTTCAGGAATTTCCAATTCAATTCATATCCCAACAAGCCATGAGAATGGCTAGCTGGGAAAGATTTTATTTTGGTAGTTTCCTATATTTTAGAAATCGAACCACCGGATCTGGCATCTTTTAAGTTTTTAAAAGAATTTTATTACAAATATTGTTAAGAGTTGTCGTCTCCTGTCGTTCTCTTCCATCTCTTGTAAATATCAATTGCTTGTGAAAAGATTGTTTCTTGTAGCCCATTATTGCCGCCTTAGAATGCGTTACTCATAGATATGTAGACTTGCTTCATATAATATAGATTCAATTATATTGCAAATTTTTTTTCTTTGAAAATGAAATGATTCATTAAATCTCCAAATGAGCATCAAATACATGAGAATACAATTCAGATGTAAAAAGATAAAAATTTTGAGAGAAGGCAAGAACAATGTTGAGAGAGTCTCCTACTTCTCACTAGAAGCACTAGCCATGTTCCTTTTCCCCCCTTCCTTTGAACAATCTTGCCCTCAAACTACTTCGTTAATCCACTACATCATTGCTACCTTAGCCTTTAGTTTCTGCATTCTCGGCTTCCTTGATAGTTCCTGCACACCCTTGTTCAGCATTCTACCTGGTATTCCTTCTACTAGGTTTTTCACAAACTTCAACGAAAAATAACCAACACCAATTATCCTAAGGCCATAATAGACTTTTCACAAATACTACACTCTCTTGCCACGCAAACTTTCCTTGTTGAGCATTTCTTGGTTATGACAACCTGTAACCAAAAGCTGAACCTTTCTTAACTAATGACCTAACTTTCACAATGACTAATACATCAATCCCTTCTCCACCTGATTTTCCACCTCTAACCCTCCTCTATCCTTAAACCTTCTTCCACTACCATAGAATACCTTCTCATCTAATGCTCCTCCCAAATCTTGGAAGCAAGTAATTGGGAAAGAAACTCCCTTGATCTTGTCCTACTCATCACCTAAGGACATGTATGGTAGTGTTGAGATGTCAAATGTGAGTAAGAATCCTACATTGGAAAGAGATGGAGCTAGTATAGGACATATAAGTAGAAAGGACTCATAAATCTAATGCTTTAAGGTTTTGGATTGAAGTGTAGTGTCAAACCCTACGAGTATTTTTCATCACTAGGCCCATGATGTATATCTCCCATGAAAGTGGGCTCCTTAGTTCCAACAAGTGGTATTAGAGCCAAGTTCGGCAAGGGACAAGTATGGAGATGGTAGTCAAATCTTTTGATTGCTTTTCTACAAAAAAAGAGCAAGGAAACTCCTGGTGGGCCCAGACTAGTAGAATAGAAGGGCTTTTGGTGACACCATATACTCGAGTTGTTAAGTAAAAGGCTTTGGCTCAAAGGAACGTCCAAGCCCAATGTGGAAGTTCATGCTTGAGGGAGAGATTGTTAAGACGTCAAGTGTGAGTAGGAATCCCACAATGGAAAGAGATGGAGCTAGTGAAGGACATATAAGTGGAAAGGACCCATAAACATAATGCCTTAAGGTTTTAGGTTAAAGTGTAGTGTCAAAACTCACGAGTATGTTTCATCACTAGGCTCATGATGTGTATCTCTCATGAAAATGGGCTCCCTGGTTCCAACAGGTAGACTAATAGGTTGCCCAAATCTTGAAGTCTTGAAGGAGGGAGCTCGAGCTTAGGAATCAACCATGGTTGGTTTTTTTTCTTTAGCGAGAGACCACTTTTTCCTTTAGCCTCTTAATGAGCCAACAAGCTATGGAAGACAAGAGGCTTGATAGAAGTTCTTCTATCTGAAGAGAACTTGATTCTTTTCACATTTACTTCCACTTCAGAAATCCAAAAGATTATGGAGGAATGTCTTTGGCATTTCGGTAACCATCCTATCTTCCTACAAGCTTGTCAGTCACACTTGAACCTTGAAACCCTTAAAATCCAAAGTATTCTGGTTTGGATTAACTTCCACAATATCCCACTTGAGTGTTGGAAAACCCAAAGGCTTGGAGCATTAGCCAGCTACATCGAAAGACCATTGTGCATAAATGAATATATAGTAAAGAAGAGATATGTTGGATATGCTCAGATTTGGATCAGTGTGGATACTTCTAAAGAACTCCCTTATGAAATTTCGATAATAAGGTTAGGAGAGGAAGATAAAATACAGGAAGGCATAATTAAAATTTCTTACCATTGGAAACCACCTTCCATAAATTCAACTAAAATCTAAAAGGCCACAAGCAAGATCTTCAAAACAAGAAGCTACTATGAGCTTATGGAATTAGCTTAAATAATTACACCTCTGGAATCTTTGGAAAACTCCCTTCCCTCAACATCCAATGTCACTAGGATGCCAATAAGTGGTGATTCTATACCATCTGACAATACGAAGAGACAATAGAATGAGTTAGTACAAAATTGTCAAACAACACACATGCATACATCCAAGGAGCACAATATAACATGCAGCGTAGAGCAGGAAATACCACAAACACCAAATACAAACTTATTACTCAAATAGATGCCAATGATGACCATATCACCCTAGCCACCACTTCAGGAGTTATGTACAATGTTGAAGGAAAATCAATGGTAAGTCACACTAATCCTATCCAATTAGATATCATTGCAACTCCTAAACCTTCTACTACACCTAAAGAATCTATAGGAAATGTTGAATTCCACAAAGTAGAGAGAAGGAGATCCAAGGGGGGAAAACGGAAAGGCCCTAAAATCCAAACCTTTTAACCATGTCCATTATTGCATGGAATGTACGTGGAATAAATTGTCCCACTAAACTGTCAGCTTTAAGGGACTTTGTTTTGTGATAGAAACATCTCATCATAGGATTACTAGAAACCAAATTCAAATTAGAAAATCTAGCCAAGTTAGACATTTGTGGTTCCCAATGGAATATGATTACCAGCCACAAACGTCATGCTTTTGGTAGAATAGTTATTTGCTATAGGGAGGATGAACTCAAGGTGGATCTCTTAAACTCAAATGAACAAGTTATGCATATGAATTTATCTTTTATACAGGAGCGCATCCATCCTAATGTGTAATTCATCTGTGCAGGCAACTTTCAATTCTAAAGAAGAGATCTATGGAATAAACTTAAATCTTTTAGTAACACCATATCCACTCCATAGCTCATATACGGAGATTTTAACTCCATATTATACCCTTCAGAGACACTACAATTTAAAGAATTATACAATGGATCTGAAAGTTATGGTGGGGGGTTTAGGTTGATTGATTTTATGTATGTTAGACATACTTTCACCTAGTCCAAAAAACAACAATCAGCTTAGCTCGTCAGAAAAAATTGGATCGAGCCCTAGTAAATGACATTTGGCTTAGGATCTTTCCCGACAACCTTACTACTTTTAAACAACCACTATTCTTAGATCACACTCCCCTTATAGTGGAAAATTTATTCTAAAAAGTTATCAAACATTATCCTTTCTTATTCAATAATTTCTTAGTGAATGTCCCAAGATTTTATGAAACATGTATAAAAGGTGTAGAACATAATTTTTGCGGGACCAAGGAGTTATGTTGTGTTCACAAGCTAAAAGTCATCAGATAGGAACTGAAGATGCTAAACTCTATACAATGGCCTACAACTTCCACTTTAAACTCCTACAGACTCGAACTTTAAGCTCTTCAAGGTAGTTTTGCTACTTACCCTACTGATCCAGTGCTACTTGGAAAAGAAAAATTAATGCTATCATAATTCTTGAAAGCTACACACAACTATAGCTCCTTTTTGCAACAAAGAGCTAGAGTACATTAGCTAAAGGAAGGGGATAACTGAACTAGATTCATTTTTAACCCCATTCTTACAAGGGAAAACTGCAAGAAAATCCACTCTATAACTTCTAAAAAAGGTGTGATTCTTTGGACACAACATGAAATCCAATAGGAGGCAGTAAGTTACTTTAAAGATCTTCTAGGTACTCCTAACACTTCTAATGTTACTATTGAAGATCTCAAACCCCTATCCCTTAAACAAATCTCACAAACTAATTCAAATCTTTTTACAAAACTAGTGGATAACATAGAAATGGAACTTGCAGTTTTTCGTATGTATAACTCTAACGCTGCCAACCCTGATGGCCTTAATGGGTTTTTTTCCAAAAATCTTAAACTAAGATAGGATCCTTTGTTATACAAGTAGTCAAGGAATTGTTCTCCAAGGGGATCCTTCTCAAGAGACTAATAGAACTTTTGTCTGTTTGATTCCTAAATGCTCTAACCCCTCACAATTTGGGGACTTCAAACTTATTGCCTGTACCAACTCCCTCTATAAGGTCATTTCCAAAATGCTTGCACAAGACTAAAGAAAACCCTATTGATCAATGATAATTAAGGCGCCTTCTTGCAAGGCATGCATATAGGATATAATATTCTTATTGTCTAAGAGCTTCTAAAAGGATAGTCCAAGAGCAAATTACTCTCCAATACTGCACAATCAAAATTGATTTTTACAAAGCTTACAATAATGTGAGTTGGGATTTCCTATGGACATTACTAATGGTTCACAGATTTCCAACTATATTTATAAAGTGGATCAGAGAGTGCATCTCATTCTCTTCCTTGTCTATTTTGATTAATGGCACTCCTACCACACTCTTAAAAGTAGCAAGAGGTCTTAGGCAAGGAGATCCCTTATCCCCCTACCTTTTGATCCTTTGTATGGAGACTTTGAACTCTATTATCAAACAAGAAGTGTTTAAAAATCCAATGTTCAAATACCATACTAAATTCAAGAAGATTGATTTGACTGACCTATGTATTGCAGATGATCTACTTCTATTTTACAGGGCCTTGATGGACTCCATACAAGGTTATATGGTAGCTCTCAGCAAATTTAAAAACTTCTCTGGGCTTTATTTGAACCCAACAAAGAGCAATTTTCTCCTATCCAAAAAAACAATTGCCTTAGGACCTCTTATCTTTTAATCAACTAGAATGCAATTTAAGCATAAATCTTTATTATATCTTGGACTACTTGTTGAGCCCGGGCCCCGAATCTTCGAATCCCGAGAAGGCCCCTCGGGTCACGCCCGCGCCGAGCGCCCCAAACCGCGGACCCGATCCCAACATTTAGGCACAAACAAACATTCGATACATACATACATACTATGTCGTGCCATACACAACTATGCTTTAAAGACCCTATAACCATAGGGGTTTCATACTATCGCAAATTAAAGGAAATTCAACAAATATTCTCAATTGTAGAATAATACAAAATGAAATCTAAATCCAAAAATACATGAGTATGCTCAATGTTATCATGCTCGGAGGGCCAACAAAATACGAACTTAATACAAAGCTCCTAATT
>JANTNU010000008.1:28843109-28854037 GCA_024752395.1 Erythroxylum havanense
GGCTTCATCCATTGCTCATCTTGCTATAAGATGTATTCAACCAGGTTCCAAGCTCCGACCATCAATGACTGAAGTTGTTGAGACACTAGAACAGATCGACTCCAGCAGTGCACGACCAGCAGAACCGAAAACCCTTTCCAACAGTCAGTATGAGAGGTAAGAACGTATTGCTGCTGTTGTCAAGTAGATTTTCACGAGTGAGAGCGTTGAACTAGCTTAATGGTTCAGGTGATCAGTTCTGATGATTAATGTGGACTACCATTGTTGGTGAATGACTTGGCAATGCAAACATGATTATGTGTGGCTAGAGGAAAGAAGAAGATACTACAAACGTGCAGTTGTCCCCATGTGTGGGAAAAGAGACTTTGGAGGATAAGTGGTTTCTTTCAAAGAGCAGCAATCTGTTGTAGTTATATTATAGTCAACTTAAGTTACATTGAAATCATATATATATATATATTTTAAAAAGCATCATATAAGTTATTTATTATATTATTAATTCATATATGAATGGGATAAGAAAATTAGATAAAGTTTTTTTAATCATGTTATTAACTTATTTTATTAGAGATTGTAAAGAATTATTATATAATAGATGTTATAAATTTGTGGAATATTAATTTATAAAATATATATATATATATATATATGCAAATGAACCAGCAGTCATACAAAGCTTTACTCTCTAGTCGAAAATACTAATGAAAAATGTAACATCCTCAGAGGGCACTAAAGTAAAATGCTCTTGCTTACCTTTACAACACCTTGGGTAATCAAACTAATTGCTACTCGTTTATGTAGTTCACACATCTTAATGCATGTCATGATTAAGCAGCTACATTGCTTACCATACCTGTCAATGCAACAAATATGAAGCAAGCCCTCCACAGTCCTAAGTTCGAACAAGGCTTTGAGTCCTAAGGCCTTGTTTAGTAATCAATAATTAAGGAATCAAAATAAGATAAATAAGAATGGAAATGGAAAACAATAATGGGCACATGAATGAAATTCTTGATTAAAGGTATCTGGCATATATTAATTACTAAGAATGTGATTAAACAGGTTAATAGTTATGTCAATCTTTGATATCAAATATTAGGAATGGCAATGAAATTTGTTTGCTCATATTTGGTTATTATATGATTTATTTTGTAAACAATTAATCAAAAATTTTGTATTTTATAAATAATTAATGAAAATTATTTTCAATGATTCAATAAACTAATAATTTGAAAATAAATTTTAATGACTTTCATGATAAGAATAAAACCAAAGAAACAAAAAAACTTATTATACTTGATATATTATTAATGAAATAAAATAAAATTATTAAAAACATTAAATATAAAAGAAAATAATATGTGATTTTAGTATTAATATTATGATAAGAATTAATCAAATATTAACAATATCTTGATCATTTCCTAATAATATTATTATAATATATGCTGTTTGTTATTCATAATATTCCAAGTTATACCTACACCTCATTTGGAACAAATATATAGGATTTTTCAAAATCCATTCCAAATTTGTTATGCCCTATTTTAACCATTCTTAGCAACCAAATAAGCCAAAGTTAGGGAGTTAAGAATGCAATCTGATTCCTACCTATTCATTACCAGTTATCAAAAAGGGCCTAATGGTTAGGATATGACGAGGTTTGCTCAAAACATAAGTTACCTATGTTATCTTAGAATTTTTTAGCAATGGAAGAATGTTAAGGGAATTGAACAAGACTCACATTTTCCTTATACCAAGAGCACCTAATCCTACAATATTAAGAGAATAAAGGCTAATCTCTTGTTATAATATAATTTATAAAGTGATCTCTAAGATTTTACCCTTAAAATTGAAAATGGTGTTGATAGGTATAGTTTATACTATGTTTTGATTGGTGTTTTAATGTGTTTATAGGTGATTATTAGATGATTGTTGCATGTATAGGCTTATAATTTTGTTAATGCGAGTGTTTTCTTATATTCTAAGTGTTTATGTGGTTTAAAGTATGTTTTTAATCTTAATTATATGTTTCTTAAAGTATTTAATGTGTTTGTTAGTGCTAGAAATCATGTAGGTAAATAACAAGAGATTTGAAAACCTTAATTACGCCCCCAAAACCCTTAGAGACTACTTAAAAACCTTATGAAGCCTAAAAAATGCATTTGTCAGCTTGTAAAAGTGGATCAAACAAGGAAGATCAAAAAGGGCGTTTGTATTTCCAATTTTCCAGATCAAGCTCTGAATAGAGTTTTTCTTTCTCCTTTGTTATTTTCATCATACTTAATGTGTAAAATGAATTTCCAAATGTCTATTACGTTTATGATGCTCTAATTTCTAGATTAGGGTTTATTCCATAGTTATTTTGATATTTGTTGATTCAATACACTATTATGGTGTTATAATTGTGGATCTTTGACAACAAATTAAGAGAGTGAGTCAAAAGTAATCTAATTAAATTATGCAATGAGACTTGGTAGTTTAATAAGTCATGTAATTAACAAAACAATTGTCATTCAAAGAGAGATCTTATATGAGAACTTGATTATATTCAATAAATAACTTCAAATCTAGTTGAAACATTAGGAAAGTTTTGTGAATCGAGAGGTTGCAAAATCTAAAATCTTAATATTCAATTAGGGTTAAACTATTACGGTTAATTGGTAAGGTTTTGCGAGAGAGTAATCAACCCTATAGAAAATCTAGGATCGGCATATAATTGGATCAATAATTGTTAAGGGAACAAAATAACAAAAAAATAAATCCTATACATTCATTCTTGATCATCCTTAAATAATTGCTACAACTTATTTGATATTTGTTATTTGATTGATTTTATTTAATTGTTTAATTTTCTATCAATATTTCACTTAAACCATATTTTATTACGTTAGAAAAAGTTAGGTTCAATTAGTTTTACCTATTCCTCATGGCATCGATACTGTTTGATACTACAAGTTTACGATCTGTATCTAAAAAAACTAAATATATATATTGAAAACGAGTCAAGGAATAGTACAACTTTCAGAGTTATACTCCTTTGCTAAACCTCCCAATGACTACTAACCACATTCTTAACAAAAATGACTTCATTTCTAGGTCCCTACATTTACAACACGACAACGTTTCTTGATTGTTAAAGGGTCTAAACTAAAGAAGAAAATTACCATCTCCTCCTCTTTTTGCTACCCATCATCTTCCCCAATTAGGTTTGATTCCTTCAGTGGCTATAAAGGTCTCATTCCTCAACTAACACTCGTAAGGGAGACATTTTTGTTTGGTTCATCCTTCCTTGCTTCTTCTTCATCTAATTACTTACTTCTTTTCTCAAGTCTAATTTACTAGTGAGATTCTCTCTGTCACTAGATATCACCTTCCTCGAAGGGCATGGAGAAGGATCTTTGATCAGGTTCCTTCTTTTATCTTCTTAATCTGTACTTACTTTCTACAGTAGATTCTCCCTAAACTAATTTTCTCTTCCTCTTGCTTTCCTTTTGTTCCTATCCTTTGTCCTTGTATGCACTTATGTTGAATTCCTTAGCCTCTTACACATTTAGAGAAGTTTGGATTGTTAGACCCCGAACTTTTCTTGGAAGTTAGAACTATTAAATGAGAAGTTGTTAGTGATTAGTTATGAGTAAAGAAAAAGGACAATTCTTGAATTTGAAATGATATACAAGATTAAGGTAGTGAATGTAGTAAGTTGATGAAGAGTGAATAATAAATTTTGGTTTTTGATGATTATGAGATTTTTGAGTAAAATTGTATGTTTAAGGGTACTATGAAATTTATGATGAATAAGTTGGTAGAAATGGAGTAGAAATGACTAGAATAAAAAGTTGTAATGTTGTTTTTGTTTTTGAAACTTTGAAGTCTGAAACTTTAGGAGGTGAATAGTAGGAAAGAGTTGAAGATTTGGTAGCTAAATTAAGTAAGTTGTGTTTAATGTTTTATTTGGGCAATGTTAATTGGAGCAACTGCAATGATATTTTGAGGTTAATGCATGAAATGGGTGTTTTGTGTATGTATATGTTGTGGGTGATGAAAAAAAATTATGCACTTGTCTTGTATCTTATGGAGTGGTATGAATTTATAGTGAATGAGTTAATTGGAATGAAATTGAAAGGATAGAAAATAAACAATGAAAGTGATAGATTTTAGGGAATTGACAGATTGAAATTTTTGGGATGAATAGTAACAGTATTGAGTGTTCAAGCTGAAAACTTCCGTGATTTTTCTGGGTTGATCTATAGAGTTTTTGATAAAGTTATCTTCACGAAAGTTGTAGCTTATCTTTCCATATTTCTAACACTATAAAGTATGACATTTTTCGATATCAGGGTTAGAAGTTATGATTATTTTGAAGTTTAGATGTTGTTTAGGGTGAACTTTCAGGACAGCCACTTTGATTAAAATTTTGACCCTTATAGAGGTATAAATTGCTTTTAAGTTCTTAATAAAAGTTGTAGATTATCTTTTTATCTTTCCATTGATATAAAGTATGAAATTTTTAGACAATGGAGTAGAAAATTATGATTTTTAGACATTATGATTTTTTAGAAGTTATGATGCTGTTTAGGATGAAATTGTCGGACAGTCACTTTGTCGTGGACTTTTGACCCTTTTAGAGACTAAAATTATTTTTAAGTTCTCATCGAAGTTGTAGAGCTTTCTTTGAGCTTTCCATTAATATTAAATTTGCAAATTTTGAAGTTATGAGTCAAAAGTTATGAGTTTTGGAAGTCGGGATGTCGGAAGAAGAAAGACCAAGAGTTTCCAGTCGATCATTATAGGATTAGTCGACTAATAGTCTTCGATTAGTCGACTAATCGTCATGTTTTTACTTGCATTAGTCGACTAATAGTCCTTGACTAGTTAACTATTGCCATGTTTTCCCCCTGACCTGACCTCTCTCCACTCTTTTAGCCATAACTTTTTCGTCCGACCTCCGATTGACTTGATTTTTAAAGCGTTAGATTCCTAAGACGTTCCTCTACCTCTCCAAAAAAATTTAGAGCTTTTGGTATTAATTTGAAAAATATGGATTGAATCAAAGTGAGAGAATCGGTTGAAAAAGTTTGAACATGCTTCAGTATTTTAGTGATATCTCGATTTGTAGAGATCTGAATGAGCTGATTTTTATTATTAATTAAACTAGAGACATGGAGATACAAGTTATCTAAAGGAATCAAATTTTAATTCAGTCCTTAAGACTTTCAATATCTGGAGTGAATTTGAGTTTAGTGTGCAGTCTCGATTTAGTAACAATGCGAAAGTGTTTGGGCCATAACTTTTAAATTACTGAACCAAATTAAATGACTTTGGTGTCATTGGAAAATTAAGAAAATGAAGAACATTTCTCTAGAAGGAAGTGCAAGCAAATTCCTTCAATTTCATGATTAGAAAAGGTGTTGATTTTTAGGAGTTAAGCATGATTTAAATAAATTTTGAGGTCTTAATAGAGTATTTTTGTGGAATTAATTAGCATGTTAATGGGAGTTAATTAGTATGTTAATGTGAGTAAGATTTTTATGATATAAGTTGATTGAATTATAGTGTTAAGATGTTAAGAATGCATGAGGGGCAAAATTGGAAGGTCACTTAAGTCATTTAAGTTACAAGGCTTACATGAAAGGGTAAATTGGTCATTGCTCATTCATTAATGGCATTTTTGTAATTAAAAGGTGGTATTGCTTCTTAAGAAGGAAGCAAGCACGAAAATTAGAAAGAGAAGAAACCAAAGAAAAGAGAGAAGAAGGAGAGTTACAGTTTTTGGAGAAAAGAAGAAGGAAGTTAGGGTTTCTTTTTTCTAAGCTTTCAAGAGTGACTTTGAGTTGATTCAAGAAAGAAAAAGGAAGAGGATGATGAGAGCTTCCATTCAAGCTAAGAAACTCTACATTTGGTGAAGGATCAAGATAAGGGCATGTTCGATTCGTTGGATTTATAAAGAATTTTTGGTTTAGATAGCTTGAGAAATGTATGAGTTTGAGCTTTCTAAGGTCAATTTTTATGATTTGTGTCTTTGGATGTCTCAATTTTGGATTCCTATTGATTTAGAAATTTTACCTTTGATGAAGGAAATCAAAGGAGGAAAGAGGAGCAAAGAGAGTATAGGCTTTTGAACAAGTATTAAGCAAGGAAATAAGGTGGGTTTCATGTTTATAATTGAATAATGAACTATTAAAGTTTTTCCAAATCAAAAGAATGAAACGATTTCAATTACTTTGTTAATGTGCATATATTGCTTCTCAATGATTTTAAGAATTTGTTTATATTTGTGTATATGCTAAATTGATTGGATTTGAATTGTTGTGAATATGTAAAAATGCATTGTGATATATGATTATGTTATGTTATTGAATTGTGTCATGACATTTTGATTTGAATGGAAAGAAGAAAAAGAATATGAAAAGTGTGAAAACATTTCATTTTAATAAAAATGATTGTGAGCATTGATTATGTGCTTTTGTTTGGCAAAAGAGTAACGTTTCATAATCACGTGCACGTCGACGTAAGCAACTTCATGAAAATATTTGGTGATATATCGAAAAGAAAAATGAAGGATATGCCTCTACAAAAAAGAAAATTGAATTAGGTGATTAGGTGTGGGTGCAAATAAGAAAGGAGATGTTCTTAGCTGAAAGGAGATTAAAGTTAGAACTAAAGGAATAAAGGTGTGTACCAAACTCTGCCCAATGGTATTAAAGTTATCTTAGGCAATATGGTCTAGCCACGGTTGTGACCTAGATTGTGTCCAATCAAAATCCTATATTTTTTTTAAAGAATTTGATCAAAATCCTTTATGTTTGTCTTAGTTTTGTGTTTTAGTATTTAAAGGCTTATTTTCTTTAAGTTAGAATGGATCTTGGATCAATAATATAATTATGAAAATTTTATCTTTGTTTTTTTCAAATTTTTTTGAACTTATCAAGTTATTTACTTGTGTTGTACAACAATCTATAATCTTGGTTCTAGTTCTTTATAATGATAGGTCAAGATAATTTTATATCTTTAGTTTGTACTTCCATACAACCATCCCGTCAATTTCCTATCTTTAAATCCGATTTAGCTTCTTTAAAAGCTTGATTAAGAATAAAGCATTTTACGTCTCAGGGTTTCATCCTTTCTGTTTGCATCATATCATTTTTATAATATTATGAGATAAGATATATGCTATGATAAAAAAGAGAGTTGATACCTCATACACACCAAATCTTCACCTCTAATAGGTTTTAAAAGTATTCAAACTCCTCAAAGGAAGGCTTCATTTTCTTAATCGACAAGTTGGATAATATAATAGAACATTCAACTTATAGAAAATCTTTAAGTTGATAGGCCCCAAAATACTAAATCTTAGCATATACATACTAAGCATATGTGATCTCAATATGTGCAAGCTTAATAATCAACATATGTAGGTTCAATATATCAGGCTCAACATATGCAAGCTTAACAAATACAGGTTCCTATATTTAGACTTAACATAAGTAGTCTTAATATGTACATTCTAAACATATGTCGGCTATAGTCTTAACATATGCAAGATCCATGTCTGTGGACTTAGCAAATTCAGGCGCAACATATATAAACTTAGCATATGCATGCTTAATATGTGCAAACTTAACATTTGTAAACTTAATATATACATTTACAACATATGTTGGTTCAGTCTATAGAGGTCAGCAAACACATGCTAACATATGCACACTCAGCATACTTAGGTTTAACATATTGTAGGCTCAATACATGTTCAATATATGCATATAAAACACCTATTCAAAGAGCCAATGGTCAACCTAGAGTTGGATAAACCTTACAAGGAGAACACCCATTGAAAGAGTCTTTTAATCTAGTAAAGACTATAGAGTTCTTAATGTATACAAATGTGATCTCTTTAGGTTTATCTAGTTGATCATATAGATTGTGTTGACATTTCAATGCTAAAGAGTTAGAGTTATATTACATATCATCCTCTTTAGAAATTCACTAAAAAAATATATTAATTGTTGGCACCCAAATTTTTTCTTGATGAATAAGTATGATTTACATTAATTATGAGGTCTTTATGAAAGTTTGTAGAGTTAATTATTATGTTGAGGTTAGAAAGATTATATGCTATAGGTTGATTGAATTAAAGTGTTAAGGTTATAAGAATATTCAAGGATATTTTTGGCAAGACACTTAAGGTTAAAGGAACCTAAGCTTATAAGGAAGGGTAAAATGGACTTTTTGGACTCATCAAGGGTAGAAATGGAAGAAGAAATGTTGACTTGCTATTTTAAGAAGCGGAAAAACGAAAATAGGAGGGAAAAGAAGAGAAACAACAAATCAAAGATAGAAAGAAGAGAGATTTTGGTGGTTGAGAGAAAAGAAGAGAGTTGAGAAAAACGAAAATAGGAGGGAAAAGAAGAGAAACAATAAATCAAAGAGAGAAAGAAGAGAGATTTTGGTGGTTGAGAGAAAAGAAGAGAGTTGAGCTAGGGTTTCTTCATTTCTTAGTTTTTGAGAGAGATTTTGAAGTAGTTCAAGAAGAGAAAAAGGTAGAGGAAAAGAAGAGCTTTCATTTGAGCCAAATATATCTTCATTTAATGAAGAATCAAGGTAAGATCATTTTGAATCTTTTAGATTTTTGGAAGAATTTTAGTTCATGGAGTTTAGAAAATACATGGGTTTAAGTATTCTAGCACTAATTTTAGTGATTGTACTTTGTGAGATTTTCATTTAAAAACCCTATTGAGTGAGATTTTTGTTATTGTAGAAGGAAATCAAGAAAGGTAAGAGAAGCAAGAGTAGAGACATTTTGATCAAGTCTTTAAGCAAGAAAATCAAGATGGGTAGATGTTTATAATAGAGTAAATAAGCCACTAATGTTTTCTTAGCATCAAAGAAGTTTAATGATTTCAATTGCATCATAAGTGTTACATTGATTACTTTTGAATGATTTGAGAAATTACAATACGTTGTTACATGAATTTGTGTGATGATTCATGAAAAGACTTTGAAAGTAATTTTTGAAAAGATAACATGTTTATGAAATCATATTTTCAAAATATCTTATGATTATGAAAAATCAAGTTTCAGAAAAGTGCCATTCTGGGGAATAAGTTACTAGTTATGAAATATATATTATGTGGGTTTGTGGTGGTTCCATAAGTTAAGTTAAGTGCACTTCGATAAAAAAGCTTCTCCCTCTTGTTCGCTAGTGGCATGGAGCTCCCTCGTGGACTCCCATAAGTTTACGGCTACGCAAAACTATTATGTGGGATTGCGTTAGTACGTTCTGTTCACGGTTACACAGGAACCCTTAGGAGAAATGTGTAGTATGTTCGGTTTTAGATCCACTCAAACCATTCTGATGTACTTAAGTGCTTATCATATGTGAACAAGTTTGATGCATTCATGTTTTATTATTTAAGAAATTGACTATATGATGTGAAACATGTGTTTTATGAACTTAATAAAAATTGTCTACGACAAGTGAACGTTTTCAAAGATTTTACGTATTGCTACGTTATAAACTGTTACCTACGAGCTTTCAAGCTCACCCCCTTTTTATCTATCTTCAGGTTATAGCTAAGAGATCAAGTGATTAAGAGCCTAAGGAAATTTCTCCAAATTTGCTTAATTTTGTATTTTGAGTTAGTTTTGGGAAAGCAACAAGTTTGTTGGCTCAAAAATCTTTTGTAATTTGAAATTTTGAGATGATGATGTAATATGGCTTGGAATGCCGTTAAAGATTTGTAAACTTTATTCTTTTGATGTTAGTGAAATATGATTGGTGTGTGGATAATGTGAGTTGAAAATTAGATATATGTGAAGAAGTTATCAACTTGAGTTGATGATTTTAGAACATAAATTGTTGAGATATGTATGTATAGATATACATATATATAAGTGAGATGTCATCGAAAGGAAGATAGGAATTTATGACTGATCAGATGTAATTGAAGGCGATGAGACAAATGAGTTGAGATTTGAGAGTTTAACGAACTCATTTGGGTAGTTGAATGGTTAAGCTCAGGACATCTCATATTTGCACAATGCAAAATTTCAAGTCTTCCATAGAGAAAGAATTCATGCTCTGACTTTGGGAAAAACTGGATTAATCTAGGTGGAATTAGGCAAAGTTGTCTTCTAGAAAGTTGTACTTTATCTTTATAGCTTTCCAATGGTATATAGTATGAAATTTTTAGACATCGGAGTCGAAAGTTATGATCCTTATAAGTGGAGATGCTCAGGAGTGTATTCTGCTTCTTTTTAGGTTGACCTCCTACTTTGTCTCAGGTTGACGTTCTGCTTCGTCTTAAGTTGACTATGCTTCGTCTTAGATTGACCTCCTGCTTCGTCTTAGGTTGATCCTCTGCTTCGTCTTAAGTTGACTCTACTTCTTTTTAGGTTGACCTCCTGTTTCGTCTTAGGTTGACCTTCTGCTTCCTCTTAAGTTGACTCTGCTTCGTCTTAGATTGACCTTCTGCTTTGTTTTAGGTTGACCTCTTGTTTCGTCTTAGGTTGACTTGATGCTTTTTCTTAAGTTGACCATCTGTTTCTTAGGTTGACCTTCTGTTTCTTCTTATATTGACTAAAACATCTTTTGATCTAAATTTGACCATCTAGACAACAAAATATATCTTCAAGGTCTTCATAAAAGTTGTAGTCTTAAAGTTATCTTTCAAATCATCCAAAGAACACCTTAATTTGATTTCTCTAGGGAAAGTTATGACAAATTTCCTAATTCGTTTAACCCTTCATGTAGGACCTCGGCCTCTCGGGCCTCGCGTCCACAGGACCTTAGCCTCTCGGGCCTCGCGTCCTCAGTAGGACCTTAGCCTCTCGGGCCTCGCGTCCTCAGTAGGGCCTCGGCCTCTCGGGCCTCGCGCCCACCCGCTTGCAGATATTGTCCGCTTTGGGCCTCGGCCTCTAGGGCCTCG
>JANTNU010000008.1:28988939-29000894 GCA_024752395.1 Erythroxylum havanense
GTAATACTCCTGATCTTGTTTATATTTTATTATCCTTATACCATATCATGTATGGATTGGCATGTTGATTTGGATTTTTTTCTTCCACTGCAAGTAATGATTTCTTAAAAGTTCTAAAATCTACCGTTTTTCCAAACAAAGCATGTTTTCTTTTTCCGATCCAACACTTTAGTCATGGCATGTGATTTGGATTAATTGAAGCATTATGAGATCTTCTTATTGCTTAGTTGTGATCTAAATTATGAAGTATTATATGATCATATTTCTATGTTTCAATTCTTACCTATGATGCCTTTAACTTATTGGATTGAGCTATGGTGATGGTTAGGTGCGAAATGATGGAAGGGAAATGTTTGTGGGTACCATCCTTTTTAAGTAAATCCTCAGGAGACTATAACTCCTCCATTATAGACACTTAGTGGTTCAAAGGCTTGTGGCATATGCTAAATGCCACCGTACACCTACAAAAGTGAAATCAATAATTTAGTTAAGGATTTAGTAGTTAGTTTTCTTTTGTTTTGCTTGGGGACAAGCAATAGTCCAAGTGCAGGAGAATTTGATGAGTCAAATTATTCTTAGATGATTTTGGGTTGAATTGGAATTAATTTGACTTATTTCTATATGGATTTGAAGCTTTATTTGGTCAATTCTCTCACATTTCAACGTTGTTGCTTGATAGGTACAAATGGATAGGTTGTGGGTGTGAAAGCCATAACTTTTCTTGTAAATGTCAGATTAAGGTCATTCAAAGACGCTTTCAAAGAGGACTCCGAGTTCTACAACTTCCAAGAAGACTCCAAGAAGATATTTGGTCAACTAAAGGGTTAAAGGCGTAAATTTTATGGATTGGTGAATGTCCGTTTAACGGACATTCATGTCCGTTTAACAAACATCGCTAGACAAAATGCACTTTCAGACCCAAGAAGTTCCTTTTAATAAACATTCATGTCCATTTAGCAGACATTGCTAGAAAAAATATGCTTTCAGACCCGAGAAGGTCCGTTTAACAAAAATTATGTCCATTTAATGGACATTGGCAGCCCAAACACGATTTGCTCTCCCCTGTTTAGTTGAAACTAGGTTTTTTTGGACAAAGGACACTTTAAATACTAAGTTTTTAAGACCAGATAGGGAGGCTAGACATAGAAAACAAGGTTACCACTTAAGGAGGCACAAAATAAAAGGAAGATAGGAAGTTTTGGGGATTGGTATCAAGGATTGGAAGCATCCTTGTCTTGTGTTCTTCCCACATTCTCTCTTTACTATTTCTTAAATGCAGTGCATCTTTATGTGTATGACTTTTAGTATCATGTTCTAGAACTAAACCTCATTTAGGGTGAGGGATGTAGCCTATTTGGAGGATTGATTTGTATTTTATAGATTGATTGATGTTGAATGAAATTTTTTAGGTTATGTTTATTGCTCCTACATTTCACTGTTGTTTCTATACTTTATCTCCATAAATGCAATCTTAGGAATCATATGATGGACTAAGAGGTGAAGTATGGTTTATGCATTAGGAAGATAAACATATTAGACTTAGAGATAGAGTTATCCTAAGCTAGTGTGATAACCAATGGTTACTTGTTCATCATAGGTTTAACTAGTTAGTTTGCACATTGAGAGATGGTAATCAACTAGTTAGATACTCTTTTATGTTTTGAGAAAAGATATGGATAATGTTGTGCAACTGTTTTCATAACCTAACATTCAATCAATTTTGTAATGTATGAATCAATCTTTTGAGTTGGTGAACCTCGAGCCTTAATTTCAAATCTTTGATTTATCCCTACTTGCTATTTTTTTAGTATTTACAATTTACTGTCTACTAAACTCCAATCATCTTTTAAGGTTTATTGTCGATTCCATTCAAATAATTAGAATTAATTTAGCAATGAATGAATTAGTCCTTGAGGGAGATGACCTTGGAATACTTAATGTTTGGGTACTAGGAACAACTCTGTGCACTTGCAGATTTTGTTGACCACCTATATAGACTAAAATAGTACCTAACAGCCTGGTTTGATAGATTCACCAAATTTGTAACAAATCAGGGGTATTTTTAAGGCCAATCAGATCATACCTTATTTATTAAAAGGAATGGGGAAGGTAAAATTGTGGTCCTAATAGTGTATGTGGATGATATCATAATTACTGGGAGTGATCTTACGGAGATAGAGAAATTACAAGCTCAACTCGGGAAGGAATCCGAAGTAAAAAAAATTAGGGCAGCTTAGATATTTTCTTGGCATAGACATAGCTTGATCCAAGAAGGGAATTGTGGTGACCCAAAGAAAATACACTTTGGATTTATTAAAAGAGACATGTGTAAGTGGCTATAAACCTTGTGATACATCGGTGGAACCAGGAAAGAAAATCAGACAGCCCAAAAATGGTGTTATAGTAAACAAGGAAAGGTACCAGAGGGTTTTTGGGAAACTAATTTACTTATCTCACACCAGGCTAGATATAGCATTTACAGTGAGCTCAGTAAGCCAATTTATGCACTCACCATATGAACACTTCGAGGTTCTTATCAAAATTTTGGAATATCTAAACGGATGTCCTGGTAAGGGATTGTCCTTTGAGAAGAAGGAAGAAATAAGCATAGAAGTCTATACGGATGTAGACTATGCTGGCTCAATTACTAATAGAAGATCAACATTAGGCTACTACACCTATCTATGGGGAAATATGGTAACATGGAGAAGTAAAAAAGTAAAATCTAGTACTAGGAGTAGTGCAAAAGCTGAGTAAAGGGATATAACTCAAGAAGTGTTTAAAGTCTTATGGCTCCGAAGAGTTATGTCTAAGTTATATTTGGAAGTTAAGCCTCCCATGAAGTTGTATTGTGATAATAATACAGAAATTAATATTGCACACGGTCCAATACTTCATGAAAGGAAAAATCATATAGAGGTTGATAAGCACTTTATCAAGGAAAATGTAAGATGGAAGCATATGTATTCCTTTTGTTCCTACTAAAGAACAAAGAGCAGATGTCTTCATAAAGGGGTTGTTCAGACAACCATTTGAAGAGCAAATTAGCAAGTTGGGCATGATGGACATCTTTACACCAACTTGAGGGGGAGTAGAGAATCTCATAATAGTAGATAGTCCCTTAATTCAGGGATTATTCTTAGAGATTATCCTTAGCTATCATATCTAGCTATATTAGGGATATTTCTAAATAAGGAGTCTTCCTAAATTAGGAGACTACCAAAACTATGTGCCCTAGCTCTATATAAGAACCTATGAGTTTGCAACATAAGTAGATAATAAGTTTCAATATATATGAGTTTGCAGCAATAATGTTCAACAAATCAGAAAGAATGATCCATAACTAGTATGCAAATAATATCAAAATTTAAACCATTTGATACCCATGCTCAAAAGTTGTAAACTGCAACTAACCTAACAAAGCCCATAACTTTAAAACGAGATTTCTTTCATCTGAGCAAAATCTATGATAAACTTATCCTTCAATAGCATGGTTTGAAACCTGGTAGAAGAAAAACCAATTCATAGATCAATTTCCTACAAAATGAAAAAATGAGTATCAACCCTTTTAGCAATCAATAGGAAATATGACTTATCGCTAAATAGGAGATATGATTGTTCAAATAACAATCAATAAGAGATATGACTTAGGTTATGTTTGGTTGGATGTTTATTAATAGAATGAAATGGAATATAATATTATTCCATTGAATGGAAGGAGGGTTTATAATGAAATGGAATGAGATGAGATGGAAGAGGAGGGTTTTATATTACATCCCATTCATCCTAAACAAAAAAAAAAAGAGAAACTTTCAATTTGAGTGGTTAGGATGAAATGAAAAATGATAAACAACTTTTCATTATATTACATTATAAAGACTTCTTCTAAACAACATTTCACTATATTACATTATGAATCTTTCCATCCCTCCCAAACAACAAACTTCAAATATTACATCCATTCCATTATAAACTATTTGATTTCATTCCATTAAAAACCTTGCGGTAAGTGAAACATAACCTTAGCTTCCTTCCAATGAGCGAGTATAGAATATTTTCCTTAGGAACTTGTTAATTAAAGCAAAGAAGCTAGCTCTCTGAATCGTGATCTGACGATTAATTGCTTTACATACTTTCATTATTTCAAATGCGATGTTCTTTCCCTCTCTATCACAATCAAGCCATAAAACAAGCCATTGACTCTTTGCTTCCTCCTCCAATTTTCTTTTGATATCCTTTTTATCCTATACCAAAATACTAAGTAAATAATAGTATAGAGGATCTGTTTAAATGTTCGATAAATTTCAATGCACCAAAGGATTTGTACCTCAGGAATATACTTTTGGATAAGAGCAAGGTAGAGATTGACACGATCACAAGAATGCCACTTGCGAAAGGATTCCTGGAATTTGAGCTCTTTGAGAAGGTCAGTGATGAATGTGAAGAGCATGTGGAACGGTTAGCCATTAATAGAGTAATTGAACTTGAAGATCTTGTTGTAACATAACCGCCTTTCCCTCACTCGCAGTGAATTCTAAGATACGATGTAGGCCACTGATTTTGTCCCTAACGACTTCTCCACTATGCTCGTTGCAAAGGTTTTCTTTGGACTTGAACTTCTACAGCAAATTGTGCCCATCTTTGTACGAGAATCCCACTTAGGTCCACTTAAGCAAGATCCAACCTTCTTATGTGAATGTCATCAAACAAATCTATTAGCCCTCAAACACCTCACATGCACACAAATGTTTAAAGTGTTTCCCTCACACACATAAAGAACACAAATGTAATAGAGTAAAGAAAGAAAAAAGAGATTTTTAAATGTAGCCGAAGCTACTCTTTCTTTAAATCTCAACTAAATGTTAACAAAAGACATAGGTAACTCCTACTCGATGCACTTAAGGAACTTCCTACTCGAAGCCCTTAAAGGAACTCCCTACTCGAAGTCCTTATAATGAGAACTCTCCCCTAAAAGCTCTCAAGTCTAATATAATGAATAGGTCTCAACTCTAATGAGCTATTTATAGGCTCCTTTAGATGACTAAGAGTTCTAGTAGAACTCTATTATCTAAGATTACAATCTTATCTTATCTAATGAGATTACATCACATTTAAAAGATTTACCTATCTAGGAAAGATTATCCTTATCCGTAAAGATCTCCTCTATCTTCAGATGATCCTTCCAAGTGGTCTTCATCTCTTAAAGATGATGTTCATCCATAGTGATCTTATTCACCACGTCATCATGTGCCACATCATCCACAGTTACCACGTCACTACTAATGTGTCTTCAACACAGCCTATCCATACATAAGTCCATCAATACATATCCATGGACTAGTCGATCTTTCATGATCAAGCTCATTCATGGTGTAGTCTCATCGCTTCATAACTAAGTCACAAGTCACAATCCAAGTCAGCATAAAAACCTTGCGCATATTACATACCTCTGACCTGCCTCACTGAAGTTAAGTGTTTATGCGCCTCGTCGTGCTCGTATGCCTTTTGACATTCTCGTGGGGTCTCTGGCATACCTTATTAGCTTCTTACACACCCTCAGGTCTCACATGACTCAGTTTTCCAACTCTACACAGCTTCGCATTCTAATCTCACATCTTGTCGAATATTTCTATCGATGCGTACCTACATATGTCAATACGTATCGAATCTTACCTACTCTCAAGATCTTTATCAATACTTCCCTTGTCCCTTGCCTAATTCGTAAGTTGCCTAAGTTTTGCTCACCAACTTGCAAGACTTTACCTTGTTCCCTCGTTAACACACCTTCCTCATGCCGACTTGTGTGCCAAGCATTGGCCAAGGCTCGCCAACATTCGCACGATCCTGCAATCTGGATTTAAGGGTCTAACAAACCCCCCCTACTAGAAGAATTCAACGCCCTCGTCAAAATAATCTATAGGCACTCCTCCACGAGCGATTCCCTTGAAGAATCCTTCACCGACTTTCAAAAACTGGAACAAGCCTTCTCTTCCAATGGAACCTTTTTCTCACACCATCTCCTTTTTCCATCGAGTTTGCTTTTGTTTGGGCGCTCCTCCACAAGGCTTATACAATTTATATAGGCGAAGTTGTTTATGACTCCTTCTCCTAAGTCATTTTCATCGCTCCCTCCTTTGTCCTTCATGACTATGGAGTTCATTTGCTCCTCTCCCTTATTCCTCTTCGGTCATTCATTAGCAAAATGCGGTCCTTGACGGATGAAGCATGCAACTGGTCCCTTCGATTGCTTCTTTTTATGTTGAGAAGAAATCTTCCAACCTTCTCTTTGCCATTCTCTTTGCCATCCCAATTTCCACCATTTTTCTTGCCCTCTCTATAGGTTAGAATATGAAAGGCCTCCCTCCAAACGGTACAAACAACTTTCATAGAATATGACTTTCCACAGAATTCTATATATATCAATGAGATTGAGTATAGAATTCTGTTTACTCACTTTAAATTGAGTATCTATTTCCCTCCTTTTCCTGCTAGGATTGGAAATCCTGTTTTTTACATATCCATACAATTGAGTTATTGGTGGTGACAATTGGAAATCTACTAAGGCATCTGCCACTGCTATTACGCTAGGGATGTCCTTCACGTTCTGCCTTTGAAGCTCCATTTGTGTCTAACATTGCAGGCTTCCAATGAAGTTTAACAACTTATCCTCCTACGACATGTCTTGCACGTCTAACATCACCGATGTGAACTTCCTCACATACTCCCTCACCGAGCCATCTTGCTTCAAACCCTTCAAAGCTTCCCTCGTGAGTCATAAAGTGTTGTTAAGTAGGAACTAATCCATTAGCTCCTTCTTCATTTTCTCCCAAATGCCAATGGGCGATCTACCCACACTGATGTCATTGAAGGTTCTCGTTCTCTACTACAGCTTCGCATCACCCACCAATTACATCGCTATGATTGATTCCCTTTCCAAGTCCGCAACCTTTACGCTGCAAAGTATTGCTCTATATCCTACAAAAAAATTTCAAGTTCTTTGGCATTCCATTTTCCATCAAAAACTTATGGCTCTCACACCTTCACCATAGTGCTTTCCACTTAGATAGTTGTCCCGTGCCTTGACATCGTGTGTTTGAACAACAATAGATCATAGCTCATCTCCTCATAAGCGTTCACCTATTCTTCAAGCGCTCTTATAGTAGCTTGAAGCTCCCTCTCTAAGGTTGCTATACGTTCCAACAAAGGAACTGCTCCCTCATCAGCCGGGGATAGAGACTCAAAAATCGCCTCTATTCTATTAACCCTTTCCGTCAGATTACTTCCACCAGCCATCGCCCTAGATTGGCTTTGATACCAGTTGTTACAAAGGTTTTTTTTGGACTTGAACTTCTACTGCAAGTTACGCCCACCTTCGTACGGCAATCCCATATAGGTCTACTTAAGTAAGATTTATCCTTCTTATGTGAATGTCGTCGAACAAATCTGTTCGCCCTCGAACACCTCACGTGCACACAAGTGTTTAAAGTGTTTCCCTCACACACATAAAGAACACAAGTGTAATAGAGTAAAGAAAGCAAAAAGAGATTTTTAAATGTAGCCGAAGCTACTCTTTCATTAACTCTCAACAAAATGTTAACAAAAGACACGAGTACCTCCTATTTGAAGCACTTAAGGATCTCCCTACTCGAAGCCCTTACAAGAACTCCCTACTTGAAGCCCTTACAATGTGAACTCTCCCCTAAAAGTTCTCAATTCTCAAAGCTCTCAACTCTGATCTAATGAATAGGTCTCAACTCTAATCAGCTATTTATAGGCTCCTCTAGATGACTAAGAGTTCTAGTAGAACTCTATTAGCTAAGATCACAATCTTATCCTATTTAATAAGATTACATCACATTTAAAAGATTTACCCTATCTAGGAAAGATTATCCTTATCCACAAAGATCTCCTCTATCTTCAGATGATCCTTCTACGTGATCATCTCTTAAAGATGATGTTCATCCATGGTGATCTTATCTGCCATGTCATCATGTGCCACATCATCTAAATTTGCCACATCACTACTAATATGTCTTCACCATAGCCTATCTGCACATAAGTCCATCAATGCACGTCCGCAAACAAGTCTATCTTCTATGATGAAGCTCATTCATGGTACAGTCTTGTTAGGCCCAGGTCTCGGATTCCCCATCCCGAGGTGGCCCCTCGGGGTCGACGAAAGGGGCGTGCGAAGGAAGAACCGAAAACATACAATTAAAAAGGAAACAGCAGCGGAAAAGACGCTGCGCCGCGACGAAGGATGGCACGCCGTGACGAGCTCCCCGAATTTTGGACCCGTCCCTAACATCCATGCAAAAATTCATACAAACACACATACACACATTCTCATACATTCTATCACATAAACATGTTGGGCCCAGGTCCTGGATTCCCTATCCAGAGGTGGCCCCTCGGGGTCGCCAAAAGGGGCGCGCGAAGGAAGAACTGAAAACGTGCAATTAAAAAGGAAACAGCAGCGGGAAAGAAGAGTGCCTTGCCGCGACGTCAGATTGCTCGCCACGGCGAGCGCTTCTCTGCAAGGTTTCGCCGAATTTTGGACCCGTCCCCAACATCCATGCAAAAATTCACACAAACACACATACATATACATTTGATCACCTACACATGTATTCTAAGTTAATCTCCCCACTTAAACAGAAGAATTTCATGTCATTATAATTCGAATAAATTGAACAAAAAATCTCAAATAAGCACAATACATATTGAAGTTTAAATCCAAAATACATGAGAATGCCCAATGATGATATGCTTAGAGGGCTAACCAAAATACTAACTTAAGACAAAAGCTCCTAACTATCTTGGAGTTTTCGATGCCTTGCAAGGATCAACGATCTTCTCGTTCTACACCTGAGGAGTGGGAGATAATAGGGTGAGCTGCGAAGCTCAGTGGCTTATACATTTATAGCCATTGGCAACGAGCCACACAATCAAGCATATACATATATATACACAAGCATATAGCAAGTCATCAATCTATCAATTGAATTACAATCTCATAGCCATCAAAATGTCACAAGAATATGTCATGTCATCTTTGAGTTCACAACATAGCAATTAATTATGCATTCTTCCTAATGGATCAATGATGAGATGCACAACAAATGGCTCGAGAGTTTCGTGGAACGATACGGATAAATCGAAGTTTATACCGTGAACTATACGAGTCTGATTTCTCAGGATCTCGTGGCCTCAAGAAGGCAGCCGGGAGAAGGCTATACGTCGACGTGCACGTGACTAACGATATGTTCCTCTCTCACCTAAACAAAGCACATATACATCCATTTCATACTCAATTCATTTTATCAAAGATTTCATACTTTTCATTCTTGCAAAAATCCCATAATATTTGCCAAGGCAATTCATAATCACAATCACGATGCATTTGCAACAATGTCCATAAGTCAAAACAAGCAATGCCATATACACATGCCAGCAAGCATAACATTTCTCCCATACACACAACAATCATAAATATATTACCCACCTAATATTGCTCGAGAATCCAAATCACTATTGTCCTTCCTCTTGCGATTGGATCAGTCGGCTTGGTTTGCTATAACAAACCAAGTTACCACTCAAACAATATTCAAAAGAAATATTCAAAAAGCTTGAAAATAAAAAATAATAGCATTAAAAGTCTACATTCAAATTCCAATCAAATTTTCAGATCTTTAAAGGCCAATTCCAAACTTCCTTTCTTCATAAAACTTGTAGCCCTATGGCTCTAGTTCACAACGAATCCAAAATCACCTCATTTGGATATCTACAGCCAAAGATATGCCTAAAATACCAAAATTCATCTTTGCTAAAAATTGGGGGCTCGCTGCGACGAAGACCACGTTCGTCGCGACGAACGGCCCGTGCTTGCCTCGACGAACGGCCCGTGCTCACCACGAAGAACGGTCTTTGTGAACGTCGCGACGAATGGCCTTTGTGCACGTCATGATGAATGGCCTTTGTGCACGTCGCGACATGCGAGTCTGGAGTACGTCTCCGATCCTGATTTTTCTAGCATTTTCCCACTTCAATCCTTCCTTTAAGCACATGCAACACATCTAAACCTTGATTCAAGTCCCATACTACATTGCTAACCCATTAACACCTTAAAAATAGTCACAAACTCATCAACCCAAGGAATCTAACCATTTTTCCCTTAAACCCTAAACCACCGATTCTAACATATTCAAATCGATTCTAGGGTTTAATCTAATCACAACAAAATGGAACAAACTTTAACTTACCAAGAAAGTGCTTCAAATCCATTGGAAACCTCTAGGATAGCAAAACCCTATTTTCCTCTTCTTCTTTCTCAAGCTACGACACTCTCCCTCTCTTCTCTTCACCTCTCTTTTCTTTCTTTCTTCTAATTCCTTCTAATTTCTCACTTAAGGCTAAAGGGATGGGCAATGACCAAAATACCTTCCTATGCAAAGCCTTAACCTATCCAACTTAAGTGATCTTTCCAAAATGCCCTCATATATTTTTACCCCTTTTCATTCTCACTTATATCACATTAAACTCAAATAAACCTCAATTATCCACTAATACTCCCAATTTAATCAAACTAAGACATAAACACACAATTAGGCCAATTCATGCTTAATAACATCAATAAAAAAAATTTCGAGGCCCAAAAAGTCTCATCGCTCCATGACTAAGTCACAAGTCACAATCCGAGTTACTATAAAAATCTCATGCATATTACATACCTTCAACCTGCTCGTCGAAGTTAAGTGTTTATGCGCCTGTTTGAGCTCGCATGCCTTCGCGGATCCTCACGGGATCTCTCACATATCTTAGCGCCTTCTTGCACACCCTCGGGTTTCGCATGACTTAGTTTTCCAACTTCGTATAGCCTCGCATCCGAATCTCACGTCTCGTCAAAGATTTTTGTCGATGTGTGCCTATGTGTGTCCATGCACATCGAATCTCGCCTACTCTCGAGATCTTCGTTGATACTTCCCGCATCCCTCGCCTACTTTGCAAGTTCCTCGGGTTTTATTCACCAACTTGCAAGACTTTACCTTATTCCCTCGTCAACATGCCTTTCTCATGCTGACTTGTGTGCTAAGCATTGGCCAAGACTCGCCAACACTCACACAATCCCGCAATCTAGACTTAGTGGTCTAACACTAAGGACATTTATCATTATTGGAGATCTAGAAGTGGATAATAAGGAGAAATGGGCGCGCGGTTTTGTGGTTTTGTTGCTTCTTTTTGAGCTTTCCCTAACTATTTGATACGCTTGAAAACGTGCAATTTTTAACAATCTTTTAAAAATTAATTTTCAAGATATCACACATCTCCTTTAAACATTAGGAAGCATATTGGTCCTATTAGACATATATATATATATAGATAGATACATAGATAGATAATAAACATCAACAATTTAATTTTTAAGAGATGGTATATTTAATAAATAATTTTTACGTATTTATTAATTTAAGGGATTTATGTTCAAATCAATTTTAAGTATAATTTCAGGGCATTAAATTTACTTAGATATTATTTTGACAAGTTTAACATATTTACTAATTAAGTATATCTAAAAATAAATAATTTAATATTTTTAACTATTTATGATGTATATAATTAAAAGATAATAATTATAAATCTTATTATTATTTTAAAATGACATACTCTAATGTTTTAAAAATCAGGCCGAAAGTTAAACCAATAAGACAAGAGGATTAAGATTCAAAAGACTCAATCAATTTATTTAGGTTTAATAGATAAGATAAAAGGTTTGAGATTAAATAAAAATTAATTAGTTTATTTTGGTTTATAAAAATCAATTAGTTTACAAAAATTAATGTAACATCCCGTTACCGATGTGAGGGCATATCGGTAATTTGGATGGATTGAGTAGTGAGTGCATTCATGATTGAATTGCACATATAGTGACCTTGCATCAGTGATAAGTGTATAGAT
>JANTNU010000008.1:29000994-29013617 GCA_024752395.1 Erythroxylum havanense
TCAAGTTTTACGGGACTAATTTGAAGTGAAGGATTATCGGAACTCGACATAATTACCTTCTTTCCCTCCATCTTCTCCAGTATCAATCAGAGTCTCCAAAAAATAGAATATGACCGAAAAATAGCTTTTGTATGGGCAAAAAAATATCAGGAACAAAAATACCGAAGGAAGACAAGAGAGCAAGGGTACTGGCAGATGGTTGAATGTTGCGTGTGACACCCCCAAAGGAGAGGCAAGAGGCAAGCAACTCCGGTGGAGAAAGAACGGCGGCGAAATAGTGGCCGGACGGCGGCGCGTGGAGTGGCGTCGGTGTTGGGTTTTTTTCCGATGAGGATCGTCGGTCACAGTTGAAGGAGTCTAGGTGGGTGGTGAGACAAAAAACATAGTGATTTTAGGGTGAGTATACTCAGCCACGTGTTCGTCCTTGTTCGGAACGAATAGCCAAAAAAAAGTTGCCCTAAATCAGATAGGGCTCTGATACCATGTTGAATATTGAAGATAATTTGTATTTCACACAAATTTTTGTACATAGGAACAAGGTTTATATACAAGCTTCCTAGGACTATTTAGGAAGTAATCTAGCTATTAACTATAGGAAATCTCTCAATTATAGGAGAGATTATAGGAACAATTAATACAAGATCAATGCATAGATATCTGTAGTCAACACCTTGTTTACTAAAAGGAATGGGGTAGGTAAAATTGCTGTCCTAATAGTGTATGTGGATGATATCATAATTATTGTGAGTGATCTTGTGCAAATAGAGAAGTTACAAGCTCAGCTCGGGAAGGAATTTGAAGTAAAAATCTTGGGGCAACTTAGATATTTTCTTGGCATGGAAGTAGCTCGATCCAAGAAGGGAATTGTGGTGACTCAAAGAAAGTACACTTTGGATTTATTAAAAGGGACAAGTCTAAGTGGCTGTAAACCTTGTGATACACCAGTGGAACTAGGAAAGAAACTTGGACAGCCTGAAAATGGTGTTCCAGTAAACAAGGAAAGGTACCAGAGGCTTGTTGGGAAACTAACTTACTTATCTCACACCATGCCAGATCTATTTGCAATGAACTTAGTAAGCCAACTTATGCACTCACCATATGAAGAACACTTGGAGGCTGTTATCAGAATTTTGAAATATCTAAAGGGATGTCCTAGTAAGGGATTGCTCTTTGAGAAGAAGGAAGAAAGAAGCATAGAAGTCTATACGAATGTAGACCATGCTGGCTCAATTACTAACAGAAGATCAACATCATGCTACTGCACCAATCTATGGGGGAATATGGTAACATGGAGAAGTAAAAAGCAAAATGTAGTAGCTAGGAGTAGTGCAGAAACTGAGGACAAGGCTATGGCTCAAGGAGTGTGTGATGTCTTCTGGCTCTGAAGACTTATGTCTGAGTTACATATGGAAGTTAAGCCTCCCATAAAGTTGTATTGTGACAATAAGGCAGCCACTAATATTGCACACAACACAGTACTTCACAAAAGGACAAAGCATATAGAGGTTGATAAGCACTTTATCAAGGAAAAAATGGAAGATGGAAGCATATGTATTCCATTTGTTCCTACTAAAGAACAAAGAGCAGATGTCTTCACAAAGGGGCTATTAAGACAACCATTTGAAGAGCAAATTAGCAACTTGGGCATGATAGGCATCTTTGCACCAACTTGAGGGGGAGTGTAGATAATCTCGTAATAGTAGATAGTCCCCTAATTAAGGGATTATTATTAGAGATTATCCTTATCTGTAATATCTAGCTATATTAGGGATATTTCCAAATAAGGAGTTTTCCTAAATTAGGAGACTACCAAAACTATATACCCTAGCTCTATAAAAGAACCTGTGAGTCTGCAGCATATGTAGAAAATAACTTTCAATATATATTGAAGTTGTTACAGCTACTGAATATATATCGAAGTTGTTACAGATATAGCAGCAAACATACTCATAAAAGGGGCTGCCAAGTACTATGTTTTGAGACATTGTTAGCAAGTTAGGGATGGGAAGTACAAATTAACCAATTTAAGGGAGAGTGTCAAATAATGTGCTTAATGTGATTAATCTTATGATTTAAAGCATTTGATGCAATCCCTAAACTTTAGGGATTAATCCTTAATCTAGAGGGATTTTGATGAGCTATATATACTGGTTAGCAATGTAAATAGTTGATAGAGATTAACACCCCATTTGTGGGGTTGTCTAATTAATATATATGTGGCCATGTTTATAGATTATTATTATAAATGAGAAATTTGTCCATAATTGTAATACTTTCGTAACCACTATTTTCCAATTTGAATCGAATAATGCTTCCTTGATAGTTCTAAGAACAAAGATTAACCACCTTTGAAGTACATGCTCAATAACCATTGGACAAGTTACCATAGGATACATATTTGGAAATGGGATGTTAGTTACATTTTTTAATTACTCTTCTAAGGGCTATAGGAGAATCAAAATATGTAGTTTCATTATTTAGTGTAGGAGCTGGTGATTGAGATTGAGGAACAAGATGAAAATTGCCTAAATTATTTGCGAGAACTTTTTTAGAGATTTTGATTCGCTTTGTGGTAAAGTGTTTTTTAAAGTTGTTTCTCTGAGTATAAACAACTGGTTCGTGTGTAGGAAAAACTTGTTCCAATTGTAGTGTTTCTCCCCCCACTAACAAGTCATCTATATTTGAAAGAGTTTGACTAGAATTCCCTCTATCCTCCATACTTTTAACATGATGATTATGCAATTGTTCAAGAAAATGTGATGGAGAAGAGAGAATAGGGCTTGTTTTAAAATCGTCTCCCTTTCTTTCATTCTCCCTTGAAAAGCATTTTTGGAAAAATATGGTTGATCATCTTTAAATGAGACATCCATACTTGTATTTTATTTCAGAGTTATAGCATTTGTAACATTTTTTATTTAAAGCATATCCTATGAAACACATTTTGAGCTTCATGATCAAGCTTAGATCTAAATTAACTATGCATATGAACAAATACAGTGTATCCAAATACTTTTAAAGACAAATCAAAATGTATGTGAAAGTCAAAAAAGATTTGCAAGATATTATAAGGGTGTGACATATTTTAGAACTCAAATAGGCATTCTTTTAATTAAATAAGAAGTTGTAAATATGGCATCTCCTCAAAGATATTTTGAAACATTCATAGAAAACATTGTAGCTTCAGCTACATCCAATAAATTTTTCTTTCTTTTTTCAATAATACCATTTTGTTGAGGAGTGTCACAATGAGTAGATTGATTTAAATGCATTTATCTTTTAAAAATTCCCCAGTACTTTTTCACATTTTTAGATCTAAAAATATTGAATTTACACTGAAATTGATTTTCTACAAAGACACGTATGATCATTTATAAAAGTCACAAATCATCCTATACCTATAATGATGGTAACCTTTGAAGGACCTCATACATCATTATGAATTAGGTAAAATGGTTTGGAGGCATGATAAAGTTTTGAAAAATAAGTAAGTCGACAGTTTTTAGAAAAATAGCATATTTCAAATTGAAAAGAAGAACAATCTAAATTTTCAAACAACTTGGGAAACAAATGTTTTAAGATATGCAAAACTAGGATGTTATAGCAGAATGCCAAAGCATTATTTGTTTGCCAATAGAAATTGAATTGGTAACACTACCATAGCCTTGAGTTGTTTTAATTTTTAGGGTTCCTCAAGAAAATAGTAAAGAGCATTAACTATTCTACTACTCCTAATCATCTTCCCCTATTTTTGGTCCTAAAATTCAATAATAAGATTCAAAGAAGACAACATAAGAATTAGAGTCTTTGAATAAATTGCTAACAAACAACAATTGCATGCTAGTTTAAAAACAAAAAGGACAAACTAGAGAGTTAAAAGTTTTTCAAATTTTCATCTGTCCTTTTGCTATAATGGGAGAAAACTCTTACCAATTATCTTAACTCTTTCACTTCCAAAATAGGATAATCAAATTTTAAACAAAGAAGAGCAAAAGGACATGTGATCAATCATACGCCCCTAAATTAATGATCCATAAAGCAGAAATTTTACTACAAGATACAACATTAGGATTGCTACCTTTTTTGTGCAATAGAACCAGTTACTTGATTAGGAATTGGTTTTTTAGCAATTTAAGATGATCTATTTGCTCCTCACTGAAAATTAATTGATTCAACTTCATTAGTATGACAAAATGTATGTGTTGGCCTATCATTTGGTTTAAGGCTCTTCCAATTTGCAAGGTTCTCATGGAGCTTCCAACAAGTCTCTTCTTAGGTATGGCAGGATTTATTGTAGTGATCAAACCATACACGAGGATTTTCTGCCTACTAAGGTTTAAACACCTTGTTTGCACTTGATTCTAATGCATTCATGGCTGAAATTTCCATACTTGAAGCTTCACCCCTTTTACGAAGCATGACATTCCAACAAATTTCTTCCCTTCTAACTTAGCTAAGAATTCACCAATAGGAAGAAGTGGTGTCACAGGGATTAAGTTGACTTAGATAAGTGACTTCTACTCTCTTATATTGCAACTTAGTTTTTCAATCAATCTCTCAACTAATTTTCATCCAATAGGTTATGCACACTTCACATAGGAATTTTTTCAGAGTCAATCTGCACTTCAATGGGACATGCTATCAAATAGGTGTCCTGGAATACAACTTTAGCTCTTGAGGAATTTAGTTGATTCCACCAAATAGAGTATAAGTGTAAAGGATTATCCCAGCAAGCCCACAAACGACTTTCAACCTAATTTAGTAACTTAACCAATGAAACATTCAAGTTTAAGATGTAGGACATATAGAAGAAATATTAACTAGTAGCTAAAATCACAAAATTTGAAAATATGGCTAATATAGGCTGCTGGAATATCCAGTTTCAAGTCTGGATTTCAACTTAAAATGTTTAAATTTCAGATTTAGTACAGCTGAGCATTTAGGGTTTCATTGCTGGACATTTAGGCTATGATTTTTGTTTACAGTTTTGGTTGTTGGAACTTAAGGTTAGAATTACTAGAATTTAGTGAAGAACACAAACAATGAAGGGTACGAAACTAGGAATCACTACTAGGGTCTAAGAATCACTATTAGAAGAAAGTGTCACACCTTCTAATTGAAAACTCAAGTTTGTAGAAAAAATTCAGGATATGTTGTTATTGAAGGATTGGGTACACACATTTATAGTTCTTAGAACCCTTATTTTGGTAAGAAATCTTAAATATCCAAACTTATGTTCTATCCTAATAAGTATTCTTTATTCTTAAATAAATTTTCGCCCTAAACAAACTAGCACAATATATCTAAATTATTTTATTCCCTATCTAATAAGGAAAACTTAGCATAAAGTAAGTTGCCCTTGCTAACAGTTCAATTCTCATTCTTTATCTCATCAAATTAAAGCTTGTGGTTAACTAACTTGCCCTATTTGATATCGTTTATAAACTCTAAACTCTTTTGCATCAATTTGCCTCTGGAGCATTCCAACAAACATCTTCTGTGCCTTAATCCTGTTGACTTCAGGTCGAGCTAGACCAAATTTCCCACCTCTTTCATAAGCATACTAAGCCACTTGCATACACAAGACGTGAACACTTTGAAACTACCATAGCATATCATGTATCTAAAAGGAGATCCAATAAATGGTCAGATGCTTGAAAAACATGATCACTTTCAAGTGAAAGTCATACTAACGTTGACTGGGTTAGTAATGTGCAAATAAGTGATCAACATCTAGATATTGCACATTTGTTGTAGGAAATCTAGTTACTTGGAGTAGGAAAAAGGAAAAATGTTGTGGCACAAAGTAGCACTAAATGAGAGTTTATTGTGATAACAAAGTTGCCGTTTGAATTGCTCATAACTTAGTGCTTCATAGTCAAACTAACCATATTGAAATTGATAGGCAACTTGAAAGTGGACTAATGTGTGTTTCTTATGTTCCTACCTCTCAATAAGTAGTTGATGTACTCATCATTGCTATATATATACAAAGTAGAATACTAGTAAATATAGTAGCAATATAACAAGTTTCTTGTACATATCAGTTTACATAAGACTAGCCAAAGAATTGTAGATACAACAATCCTCCAATATCATTCTATAAAGATTACAATTCTTGGTTGATATATATTCATTGTCATTAAACAAATTCAAATCTTGCCATTATATTTTCAATGAATTGAAGTACTTGGTGACATTATCTTGTTCTTGATGAATTTCACCTAGTTTAATTGATTAATTTCCAAAATTTGAATACATATGAGTGATATAATCCCATAATACATTAGCTATTGGATAATACATATAGTTGGAACAGATATCCTCTTCCATGGAATTCATTAGCAACATCACTACCTCGGAGTTTTCAGCATCCCAAGTAGCATACATGAGGTTTTCTTTTATTGGAACCTTCTTTTCTCCTATCAAGTACCTAATTTTACCTTAGTCGCATAGATACATTCAAATTGACTAGGACCAGTCCAAGATACTATCCCCATTAAATTTGATGCTAGTGATCAGAACTATATGAGAATCAGTGCCAGATACCAGCTTTATTGTTAGTGTGATTAGTCAATTCATGAATAATTAATAAGAAGAACATCTTGAAGCATTATACAAAATTATAGAATATCTTAAGATGACACTTGGGAAAGGATTATCCTTCAAAAAGGGTACTAAATTAGATAATCAAGTTTATTCAAATGTGGATTGGGTTGGCTTGATACTAATCAAAGATCTATCACCTGGCATTGGACGTACATTTGGAAAATCTAGTTACTTGGAGTAGCAAGAAACAGATCTAGTTTAGAATAGTGCAAAGGCAAAATTTTGGGATATGGCTCACAGTCTATGTGAAGGAATGTGATTAAAAAGGCTTTTCAATAAACTGAAGATGCAAATTGAGAAACTACTAAAATTGATAAGGTGTTATAAGTATTGCAAAGAATCTGGTCCATCATAACAAAACCAAACATGTAGAGATAGATAGACATTTTCTCAAGGAGAAAACCGAAGAAGGAAGAGTGGAACTGGTATACGTCCCAAGTGGACTTCAAACAGTAATTTTTTTCACTAAAAGTTTGAATCAAAATACATTTTATAATCCAAATTCAAGCTAAGCATGGAAGATATTTGCAACGTGGCTTAAGGGGGAGTGTTTATTATCTTAGATTATTTGTTCCTAGTTTTTAGGAACATAGATTTAGTTGTTATTTTTACAATTTTTTGGATTTCCTTTTTTTAGGTAAAGGGTTTGTTTTCTGAGTTTATCCCATAAGTTTTTTAGAGTTGATAAATACAAACCTGAAAGATTTAAATCCAAAATTATATTCTCATCATATTCAGATTTTCTTTTTTGACTATATATTTGATCGCAAACTTCACTTTTATTCAAGAAAACAAAATATCAATTGTGTAAATTCTACAATTTGTTTTCCCAATTTCATACTTTTCGATGGGTGAGTGATGGAAGTTTATAATTGCTAGCTATAAGTTTATCTGAAGTTCAAGTTAGTAAAGATTTTTTTTGCAGTTAACTGAACTAAAAAACATCAAGAACAGCAAATAACTACTTTCACAGAACTGTGCCCATACATAACTTATTTATGGATGTTCAAATTTAATGATTTTAGCATGGTAAATTATGTCCTATGACAAATATGCCTTCTAATAGACCATAAACTTAGAAAATAAGTAAATTACCCCTCATCTAAGAGGCCTAATTTCTTCAACTGGAATGCATGCACGACTAATTTTGGCCACATGGCATGTACTCCAAACATTCAAACACATTTTAGACATGAAATGAAATTTCCCACATCAAACTTTGTGTTAGTGGAATGATTAAGTTTGATCAAATCCATTGTAACATTGAGGGATAGGATTAATAGGGAAAACACACATCATCATTTTGCCTAAATTAATGTTGTATAATGAATGAAATTTTCATCTTATATTAAATGGCTCGGCATTACAAAATTTTTAATATAAAGAAAGTGATGCTCTCTGTTACGCGTAATGATCATGTGATATGCATTTAAATAAATCCATCAAAAACAAGTTGTTATAAGTCAACAAACGATATTCTATAGCACTCTTATTTTAGTCAAGTCTAAAAGGTTTTACTGCAACTGACATAAAGAAATATTGTTCCCTTACAATTTAATAAATACTCAAACTGAAAGAAAGAATCAGATTCATACCTGAACCGAACTTCTCCTCCAAACTGTCCTGAATGCAATACAACCTATTCAAGGAGTTGGGGGAGCACAGAGTGGAAACTAATATTAGAGGGAAACTAAAAGATTGAGATGAGAAACCATTCCAAAGTGAATGCATCATGACAACTTCTCAGCTTAATTTATAAGAACAACTAGCCCCTGTTTATTGCAGGCTTGAAAACGTTTAAACAACATTCCAAATGTATGCAGATAAGTCAAATTTTGACAACCATGAACTGTAGGCCAATTAGAAAACCGTTATTTTCCACAAATCACTTGCAGTTGCTCATCCTACGAGTTTCAGTAATAGACATATAAAAACACAAAGCATTAACAAATTTCTCAACACCCTTATGCTGTTCTCCGAACTTAAAAGATAAAAAGGGCCATCTCATCTTTACCTCAGAATCTCCAGAAGGAACAAAGCCCAGAAGTATTCCCTTATTAATGGTCATAGCTGTAACAGTTCCACCCTGGAAGAGAGGTACAAACTATTAGACATTAGGCTCGAAGCGTAGTAAGGACCAAATGTGGGTATAACAAACCTGATGATCAATATGAGCGCCCAATGGACAAATTCGATAGGGGGAAACAACAATTTGAACTTCTCCAGGATCTTTTCCAGACATTGCAGAGACTATGTTCCTTATCTCATGTAGCTGCAAAATGTAATCACGGTGAAAGACTATAACTTTGTCATGAATATTTCTTTTGTCATACCGAACCGTTTGTGGTAACATACTACGTTTTCCAGTAACAAGAAGAGAAGAATAAAAAGATTTCTTTTGTATAAATGTCAGCCATTAAATCAACAGCGTTTCAGAAGTAATAGATTAGGCAATGAACAATAACCAACATCATAAACCACTGAATCCGTCATCAGTGGCCAACTCTACGAGCCTAAGAATTGACAAACAGTAGCATATAAGCAGTTGCGCATAGATTTAGTTGCATTGGCCGAAAACTTAAGAAAGAAACAGATTTGGTGCAACTCATGAAGACCCATCAGCAAAAAAGCCACATTCGAAAGATAGAAATCGTTAATGTTACCTCATCTTCACTAGGCCAAGAAAGTTCATCCATGATATTATGGTTCAACTTCAGCAGACAATTTGAGAACCACGAGGATATAAACGTTCCGTTTTTAATCTTTCACTCGAGGAGCTCAAAGCTGGAAACATGACAAAGATGGAATGGCAGTAATGTGGGGTCGATTATGCTGACTTGATCGGAAGAGAGAGATGAACCACGAGCTTGAGTAAGCTAAACGAAAATAGTGGGGTCTGTTGGTATACCGGCAAACTTTACTCACACTCATAATTAATTTTTTGTCCCAACTCCATAAGCTCCATCCGCCGGTTCTTTTCGGAAAGAAATTTAAAATGAAATATATCAACCTAGTCCTGCATTGGATTTCCTCATTTCTAGTAAAATTTTATGTATCTTAAAATTTTCATCAAAAGGTTTTATATTTATTTCATGAAAAAATCAAAATCAATCTCTATTAAATTTTACGGCTAATTTTCATTAAATTAATATTTTAATTTGGGTCAAGGTATTGAATTTTGGAAACATGACAAATTTTTCCCCGAGAATATGGTTATTCTTGGCAACTTCCTTTTTTCTTCATCTAACCTCCCTTCCTTTCTTCCACTATAATTCACCAATTGATAAGTTCTTATTTTATGAGATACTATGTACACTTACAAGTCAATTCTCGTTTTTTATAACAAAAAATGGTCTTTTCTTTTTCTTTTCCCAATTTAACTAATGACCGCCACTATTCAATTTCCCGATTCAGTTAGACTATGGATGAAAAAAAGTGAAAAACACAAAGGACATATAAATTAAGGGTAAACTTTTTTCTAAAAGCATAATATAATTTGGGAACTGAAGATCTTGATATCGTTGCATAAATAAACGAATATCAAATTCCAATGTCAAACCTTAGTACAACAAAATACCATTTCATAAATATTCAATAAAAAATGAATAAAAAAAAGAACAATAGAGAGCAAGAGGACGAATTGTACCATAGTTGGCCCCACAGGATGTCCGGCGACGAAAGTCACAATCTCAAAATCTTTTAGTTTTGACCCCACAAAGAAATCACTGTTTTATGAAGCACTCACGCATGAAATTATAAAGAACGTTTGTTGGTTTGGTAGAGCAATTAACTTTTCAAGCGAAGAAACATCCACGCACGAAATCACTCTCTTATGAACGTTACAAATTAGGGATTTTAGTTAGGGATTTTAGGGATGATCGACAAAGAAGAGACAGAGATCTGAGTTTAGTTAAAACGACATCATTTTACTATCATCAAGAAACGACATTGTTTTGCTAATCAGACATCCTTCTCCTAATGACGTCGATGCTTTTGATTAGTGAGGGTTATTGACACATAACAAAGCCATGTCAGAAAAGATAACAACGAGATAACATCGCGTTCAAGTATTGAATGTGTGTTGTAGTGAAGAAAGAGGTCGATGGTAGTAGTGGAGCAATGGAGTAAAGAACTAGTGTCAAGTTCGGAGTGTTCAAAGTAGAGGGAAAGAAGAGACATGCCTGCTACTTTTAGTGAGAAGTTGGAGGCACTCTCTCATCTTGCTTCTAAATTTCTCAACTACCTTTACTACTTCTATCCTAACAGAAACGTCCTATTACTTTAATGTTGAATGATCATATCATTGGCCTATAGATATCTTAGAAAAGTCTAGAAGTTTAAAACAGGAGATTCAATCATCTTTTCTGGATTTCTTCATATGCTTTAGTTATTGCCTTAGTCTAAGTAAATTGTCCTTTCTTCATAAAATCGGTAATAGATATCATTATGGTGCTAAAATTACAAATAAATCACCCATACAATGAAGCTAAACTATGGAAATTTCGTGTCTTATACATATTCTTTAGAACATGCCAATTAAAGACGACCTTAATCTTCTCGAGATTCATCTCCACTCCACAGTCGGATAAAGTCAAACGCCAGCAATATAACACTTAATTGTTTGAAAGAACACTGCTTTAAGTTGATATAAAGTTTCTCTTGCCTCAAAACTTATTGTAGATGCAACTGGTGATCTTCTTTAGTCTTGCTGTATATTAATATATCATAAAAATCTACCCATAAATGCTTTTTGTGAGAAGTTAGAGGCACTCTCTCATCTTGCTTCTAAATTTTGCTCAACTACCTTTAACACTTCTATCCTAATAGAAACGTCCTATTAATTTAAGGTTAAATGATCATATTATTGGCATATAGATATCTTAGAAAATTCTAGAAGTTTAAAATAGGAGATTCAATCATCTTTTCTGGATTTCTTCAGATGCTTTATTTATTACCTTGGTCCAAGTAAATTGTACTTTCTTCATAAAATCAGTAATAGATATCATTATGGTGTTGAAATTAAAGGTAAATCACCCTTATAATGTAGCTAAACTGTGAAATTTTCATTTCGTATGCAAAAATTTAAAGATGGCCTTAATCTTCTCGAGATTCATCTCCACTACGCAGTAGAATAAAGTATAACCTCAAAATATAACACTTAATTGTATGAAAGAACACTTCTTTAAGTTGATATAAAGTTTCTCTTGCCTTAAAACTTGATGTAGATGTAACTGGTTATCTTCTTTAGTTTTGCTATATATTAATATATAATAAAAATATACCACTAAAAATCTACCCATAAATGGTTCAAACACTTGATTCATCACTCTCATTAAAGTGCTAGGAACATTAAAGAGTCCAAATGGCATCACTAACCATTCATAAAGTCCCTCTTTAGAATTGAAAGTCATTTTCCCTTCATCTCCAGGTCTAATTCTAATTTGATGATATCCACTTTGTAAGTTTATCTTGGTAAAGATAGCAGCTCCAGTCAACATATCCAAAATTCATTATGGTAAGGTATTAAAAATCTATACCTTATTATGATCTTATTTATTGCCCAACAATGTAACATCCCGGTACCAGCGGGAAGGGTAAAATAGGAAATATGGGTGTTTAGTAAGAGCTTAGTAATGCAATTGCACGTTCATGCATCTTGTGACATACTTGTATTGTGAAAACTGAATTTATTACACTTGAAATTTTTGTACATGCATTTATTGACATTACCGGTATATTTGGTTCTACTTGTGAATGGGTTGAGAATTATGGGTTATTGATTTCCAAAATTTATTTGGAGAGTGACATTATTGATTTTATAATTTTGGAGAATTTTAAGAATTTTTCTGAAATTTTTCGAGGGTAAATCCCGGTGTTGGGCCCCGATCCGCTTTAAGCGTAATTGATTTATTTCGAGGTTAATTGGAATAATTTGAGAGCTAATGTTTAAGTTATAGAAATCAATTAGAGGATTTAGTTAAAATTAGATTTTAATAAGTTGTTAAAATTAAAATGGA
>JANTNU010000008.1:29048692-29061210 GCA_024752395.1 Erythroxylum havanense
TTCAAGCTATCTAAACCAAAATCTCTCTAAAAATTCAAAGATAAAAAATCTTCTCTTACCTTAATCTTCTCCAAATTTGAAATTTCTTGGCTCATATTGGAGCACTCATCTTCTTCCATCTTTTTCCCTCTTGGATCAACTTAAAAATCCTTCTTGAAATCCAAGAAAAAACAAACCCTAACCTTTTTTTCTTCTTTCTCCTTACTCCATCCGAAAACACTCTTCTTCTTTCTTTTCTTTTCCTTCTTTTCTTCCTCATTTTCGTGCTTGCTTCATCTTATACAAAGACCCACATTTCTAATTTACCAACTTGCCATTAATGAATGAGAAAGGACCCATTTGCCCTTCATTATAAGCCTTGAAACTTAAAACCTTAAGTGTTCTTCCCAAAATGCCCTCATTCATAACTTACCACTTTAATTCAATTTAATCCATGTCATATAATCTTACTCAATTTAACATGCTAATTTCTCATATTAACATGTTAATTAAAAAAATCATAAAATAAATCAAAGTCTCAAAATATCATTAAATCATGATTAACTTAGGACATTTTTCTAATCATTAAAATGAAGGAATTTGCTAAACATTCCTTCTAGAGAAATGTTTCTCATTTGTCTCAATTTCATAATGGCACTAAAATCATTTAATTTGGTTCACTACTCCAAAAGTTACACCTCAAACATTTCGGGCTATTCTTATGCTAAAACATTTTCCAGCAATTTGCTTCCATCCAAAAATTGATATTCTTAGAGACTAAATTGAATCTCAATTTCTTTAGAACATTTGTAGCCTTATTTCTCTAGTTTAATACAAAATAGGAATCACCTCATTTGGATGACTAGAGCAAAAGTTATGGCCTAAACACTTTCAATTCTACTAATCCAAGACTGAACATTAAACCCAACTTCAATTCAGAAATTGAAAATCTTAGGGACTAAATTGAAATTCGATTCCTTCATATAACTTGTAGATACATGTATCTAGTTTATTTAGAAACAAGAATCAACTCAATTGGATCTCCACATACCAAGAATTTACCAAAATACTGAACCATGTTCAGAAAATTATCCAACTCACTTTAATTAAATCAATCTCTTTCAATTTAGCCTAAAAAATTCACAATTTTCTATGGAGAGATAGAGGGATGTCTTAGGAATCTAACGCTTTGAAAATCAAGTCAATCAGATGTCGGACAGAAAAGTTATAAGGAAAAGAATGACAAAGGGTTGGATTGGAAAAAATCACAAAAATGCAGCCCTCGCTCGACCGCGAGGTGGGCGCAAGTGCGCCGCGTCGCATTCCCGACGCGGTCATACTTGTGAGCTACCTCCTTTCTGATTTTTTTTCTCCAAAACTCCTAACTTTCAAAATACATAACTTTTGACTCAAGAGTCTAAAATTTACAAACTTAGTATCAAAAGAAAGCTGAAAAGAATCTCTACAACTTCCATGAAGAACTGAAAAAGCAATTCCATCTGTAAAGAGGTCAAAATCCCAATCAAAATTTCTGTCCCATAATAGCCATCCCAAAACAGTAACTCAACTTCTATAATTTCTATCTTTCAACTCCAAGGTCCAAAAATGTCATACTTTATATCAATGAAAATATCAAAATGCAACCTACAACTTTCATGAGGACAGAAAAATCAATTTGGCCTCTAAGGGAGTCAAAAATCACTTCAAAGTTTCTGTCCACTAATGATAATCCCAAACAGTAACGAAAACTTCTAAAAATCATAACTTCCTATTCCATGGTCCAAAAATTCCATACTTTACATCAATGGAATGATCGAAACACAATCTAAAACTTTTATGAAGCATTTAAAGGCAATTTCAACCTCCAACTAGGTCAAATTTTCAATCAAAGTTTCTGCAAGAAATTTTTCATCCTAAAACAACATCCAAACTTCATAATTTCATATCTTCCAATTTCCACAATAAAAAAAACATATTATACATCATTGTAAAGCTATGCAATTTCTCTATAACTTTCATGTAGACCACTTACTCCAATTCAAACCACATCAGTACAAAAGTTTCCTCTAAACACAGTACACACAAACTTACCCTTAATAGCATTTTTAAAAACAAAGCAAAATAACCTTAACTTCGAAAGATCATAACTTTTAATCCCGATATAAAAAAATATCATACTTTATGGAAATAGAAAGCTCTCAACAGAAGCTACAATGTTCATGAAGATCATTTGATCAAAATATGTCTAGATCAAGCCAGAAAAATTCACAAAGTTTCAGATCCAAATTGAAACTTTCTGCTACTATTCATCATCAAAATTTCAGATTTGCAATTCCCTAAAATTTAACACTTTTATTATTCATTTCTTGCTTTTCAATACCATTCAAATCAATTTATTCACTATCAATTTCATTTAAACTCAAAACACCATTTTAGGCCATAATTAATCATAAACATCAATAATAAAAGCATATTTCACCTTTCTTAATCTCATATAACAATTTACATTCTTGAATTTTCTTTTTCTTTGCACATGAATAAGTCACCACAAATTCCTCATTTAATGTCCACCTATAATTCAAAATTCCAAGAAAAATTCAACCTAAGTTGTAAAGTCTTAAGGCATTGAAGGAAAGGTATAAAGAGGAAAAAAATTTGTTGTCTTGCATTTGGAAGAAGCCAGAAACGTGGATGAGAAAAGAGAGAAGAGAGAGAAGCATGAAAAAAGAGAGAAAGAAGAGAAAAGAAGGGAGGTCATCTAGGTTTCAAATTTTCTTAGTCTTTAAGAGGGATTTTGGGGTTGAGTAAGAAGGGAAAAAGGAAGAGGAAGGTTAAAGCTTCAATTAGAGCCAATAAACTCATTGTTTGGTGAAGATTCAAGGTAAGTTGGTGTTTTAATATTTGAATTTTTGGAAGGGATTTGGTTCAAAGAGCTTAAAAAATGCATGGGTATAAGTATTCTAGGATCAATTTCATGCATAAAAAATTCTCATGAAAATCCATAAAACATAAATTTCTCAAATTTTCAACTTGTCAAACCAAATCACAACTCGCATAAGTCAAACAATCATCAAACTTGTCAACACATGTAAACACATAAGCACTTTATAATGTTTTGGGCAGATCCATAAACATGACGAACTATATAATTTCATATAATGATCCTGTGTAGTCGTAAACTTAAGGGAGTCCATAAAGAAGCTTCGTGTCACTAGCAGGCAAGCGGGAGAAGCCTTTAACTTAATCAACGTGCACGTGACATTCTTGAATGGATTACACCAAACCCATATAACATGTAATTCATGAATGGAAAACAATTTGCCCAATCGGCACATTTTTTGAAACTTGATTTCATATACTTGATATCCTTTCAAAATCGTTTCCATTTTTGTTTCATAATTAATCCACAAAATTCATACACACATCATGTAGCACTTTCTCAAAGCATTTAAAAATTAATAAATGCACATTTACAAGTAGTTGAAAACATTTATTTCCTTTTCTTGAAATAAACATTGATGGCTTATTATTCAATTATAAAAATGTAACCCACCTTAGCCTCCTTGCTTGAAAACTTGCTTAAGGATGTCTTTCCTCTTTGCCCTCTTGCCTCTCTTGCCTCCCTTCAACATTAGCAAGAATCTCCAGTCAAAAATGAACTCCAATTGGAAAACCCAAAGAAACCTATGGATCATGAGGGTTTTCAAGGGTTTTTACTTGTTACCGATTGTAAAACTATTACCTACAAGCTTTAAGCTCACGCCCATTCCTTCCCATCTACAGGCGATGAGCAAGATATCAAGTGATCGAGTCTAGAGTCAAGGCATTACTCCAATTTGCATATTTTGTATTTTTTGAAGTTAGATAATGTAAAACAAGGCTTTAGTCGCATTTGAGAAACCAATATTTTTATAAAGTTGGTATTTTTGGATTATGATGTAAGGTGGCTCGAAATTCCCACTAAGCGTTTGTAAAACTTTATTCTTTTGATGTTAATGAAATGTGATTGGTGTATGGATGATGTGAGTTAAAATTTTAGATATACGTGAAGAAGTAATTAACTTGAGTTGATGATTTTGGAACATAAATCGTTGATATATATGCATAAGTGAGATGTTAAGGAAAGGAAGATAGGAATTGTGACTGATCAGATGTATTTGAACATGATGAGACAAATGAGTTGAGATTTGAGAGTTTAATAAAATCATTTTGGTAGCTTAATGGTTATGCTCAGGACATTCCAAGTTTGCACAGTGCAAAATTTCAAGTCTTCCATAAAGGAAAAATTTTTATTCTAACTTTAGGGAAAAAAATGAATTAATCTAGGTTGAATTTGAAAAAGTTGTCTTTATAGAAGTTGTAGCTTGTCTTCCTAGCTTTCCAACGCTATAAAATATGTAATTTTTGGATATCGGAGTCAAAAGTTATAGTCCTTATAAGTGTAGATGTTTAGGACTATAGGTCATATCGTCTGGTGATGACGTATCCTTTGGTGATGATGTATCATCCAGCGAGGACGTATTTTCTGGTGGAGACGCATCACCTGGTGAGCACGTATCGTCTAGTAAGGATGTATCTTCTGGTGACGATGTATTTTCTGGTGAGGACGTATCATCTGGTGGGGACACATTGTCTAGTGAGGATGTATGATTTGGTGGGGACAAATCACCTAGTAGGGATGAATCGTCTGATGTGGATGCATCGTCTGGTGAGGACGTATCATCTGGTGACGACATATCGTTTGGTGGTGACGTCATATCATCTGATGATGTTATATCATCTGGTGATGACGTATTGTATGGTGCAAACATATCGTCTGGTGATGATGCATCGTCTGGTGGGAATGTGTCGTCTAGTGAGGACCCATCGTCTGGTGACATCATATCATCTGATGACGTTATATCACCTGGAGATGATGTCATATCGTCTAGTGCACTATTCATCTGATCCTATTGTCTGGTTCTATTTTTGACCCTGTAAATGATTGAATTTCACTTTGGAGTCTTCACAAAAGTTGTAAATCTAGAAGTTCTCTTTCTAACCATCAATAAAGACTCCAATCTGAGGTTTGTATAGGTAGTTATGCCAATTCTCCCAATAGAGGTATAATATGATTGAGGACATAAACGTACTTGATTCTTTTGGCCATAACTTCATCACTCAACCTCCAAATGAAGTGATTCTTGAAGGAATAGAATCCTATTAAATTTTTCTACCTCAAATTAAAAATTGGTATCTTTTGATGTAGATTTGGAAAATATTTATGGAAAGGAAATGAGGGATCGGTTGGAAGAGCATAACTAGGTTATGAACGTATTTGGATTTTTAGGCATATCTTGAGCTATAGAGCTCCAATTGAGGTGGTTTTTGTTTCAAAATAAACTAGAGGCACAGAGCTATAATTGTTTTGAAGAAGTCAAATTATGATTTGGTGTTTAGCTGGTGTGGGCACATCACCCTTATGGGATGATGGATAATAAGGGCTCATTGAAATAATCCTATAAGGAAACTTGCTCACGCTTTAGGACTTTGGATTGTTGGGCTTCGAAAACTGCAGGGTATTAGGCTCACATTCTCACGACTTTGATGTTGGCTTCAGAAGTAGGATCTAACATAAAATATGAATCTTTATAACCTTTAAGTGATCAGGACTCTATTTATGATTTTAGGGAGCAAATGCCAAGACCTCCTTGATTTTTGGGAATGCAAACTTTACTCCATTTCATTTTGATTCTATTGGACCTCTCAATTATGCCAAACAATAAAAATCTACTGAAAATTTTTGGATTTATGTAAATATAATGCCCTAGAAAGCAAGTTTATTTACTTATAATTTAATTTTCTTCCAGTTACTTTTTGTAATGAAAATATTTATTATTAATACAATAAAAGAGTTTGGTTTTATATGTATGAGCATAATAAAACTACTCATAAGGTACCGAAATTCTTTTGTAAGTAATATACATATACATAGAGATGTATGGAAAACATGTATATTATTAGAATCTAAAATAATTTATTTACAGTTGAATAATCAAGTTGGTCGCTTGATTATGGTTTAAAATGTAGTGTTGTGATTTATATCCCTGTAAGTAAAAGAGTTTACTTTAAGGGAATGATGAGTTTTATATCATGATAGTAGTTGACTATCAATAATAGCACTATTAAATGAATTTGGAATCACCTATGTTTTAAAGAATAAAGTAAGGCGTTACTTTACTCTTAAAACATACACTTAAGGATTCGTTTATTATAGACCACAATCTTGATGATTGGTGATGTAGCGTCTCCTTACCCTAGGGTATATACCGGGACTCCCAGAGGATATTCCAACACATAACTTATGATAATGGCGTGCTACGCTCAATCATAACATTCACTTAACATGGCATTATCTATCTTTATTCTCTTGTAAACATCATCAAGAAAGTCACAATATTTTAAAATCCAAAATTTCCTCATTTCATTTCATAAAAATCTAATATCTACAATGTATCTTTCAACATCCATACCAATACAATATCATTGCCTAATACAAAAAATGTGCTACATGAAAGAGGAATATACACAAAATGTATCTAATCTGTCCATATCCAACTGACCGACCTTTGAGCCATTCTTTCTTGTCCCCAAAAGTAAAAATCTACACTGCTTATAGTATCCCTTAGGAGCTAATATCGTCTCTCAATCCTAAAAAATTAAAGTTGCAATTTTGTTAAATTTTGCGAACTCAATGAGGTAACCATCATCGAAGATTCACTCGATTAGTGCATCACATTAATACATATAACATATATTTCATAACTTTGTATAATTCATCACATATCACATTCTCACTGAAGAGTAAGCAATTTTGCATTTCAATCACTCAAACATACTTACTTAAATGCATATTAAATGCTCATGTGACTCTTTTCTGATTGTTACATTATTGTAACCGAGTGCCTAAACTGTCCCATATCTATTGTAGATACCGGAATCATTTATACTGTCCTTTATCTGTTGGGGATACAGGAATCATTTTATATAGTAAACCTTTGGCTTTTAATCACATTTGGAGCTTTAAGCTTGTTTTTGGCGGCTGCTCAAGTCACGACTGTCATTATCTGATCATGCATTCATGTATGGAATGCATCTCTCATAATCAATCATGTCATTAAACATTTAGTTTGTCACATTCACATACAAGTAGCACTTCAATATCTTATTCAAATATCATAATCATCAGACCTTTATTTTCCAGAATCAACACAACTAAATCACATTCATTCAATAATTCAAACAAAATAAAATAAACAATCAATTGAGAGAAACCATCTAGGTTACTCATAGTTTTCTCCAGAAGCTATTGCCTCAAAGTTCTATCAACGTCTAGAAGATGGCACTTTATATGTTCCTCTATATCTTGCAAAACATACATATATCACAATTTTGCACAATTTTACAAGTGTCTATTAATGGACATATATGTATATTAAATATGTACAATGTATGTTCAATGACATTTCTGGGTATATGTCCTTAATACATGTCTCATAAACAATTATCAAGATCTTTGAATCATTCTTTAACACCTAGTACACTCTTATTAAGTTATTAACTCAATCCTACTTCAATTAGGCTCATTTAATATCACTAATAAGCCTAAACATCTCATTGGACAAAAATTGATAAGTCAATCATTTATAAACAAACATCTCATGGGACAAACAATATAACTTTTTCTGTAGATGTCAGATTAATGTCATCTTAGGATGGTTTTTAAGATAATTTCTAAATCTACAACTTTTATGAAGACTGAAAAAAGAGATTTTTCCGTTTGAAGGGTCAAAACACACGGGCCGTATGGATTTACACGGGCAGCCCGTGTTTCTCATGGGTCTGTTGGTCCTTTTTGCATTTGGAACACATGGTTAGTGTCAATTTACATGGCCTGACCATATATCCTTTGGATTTTTACTCAATTATCCTTCTCCAAGACATCTCCAATGGATCCTACACCCATTCTAGCATCACTTTCACTCATAATCATCCCAAATTTACGTCTTTTAATGCAATGTCACTTCATAACAATTCAAACACCAATTAGATTTCATTAACTCTCAATCTCAACTCATTTGATTCATCATCTAAAGTGGATAACTTTTTCAAGTATATAAATTTCAATTTAACATCATCCCTACACATTTCATATTCCCCACTTGATCATAAACACTCAAAATATAACACATTCTTATACACTCAAAATAGAACATAACATATACATTCATCTAATAATGTACTGTACCCAGTTCTTAATTTCATGTCAAATTTTGGGACTCTTAAAGATAGAATTTAAATTCTATGTCTTCATGAAAATGTAGCCCTATGTCTCTAGTTTAATCCAATTAAGAATCATCCTATTTGGATAACTAGAGAAAAAGTTATGGCCAAAACACATAAGCATACTCAGAGATCATGTTGCTGCTAAATTTTCCAGTTCAACTACTAATTTTGTTTCCAAATCTTACCCTAACACAACTCATACAAAGATCACCTTTCTACTACATCTACTCTTCATTCTCAACTCCATTTCAAATCCAAAATATTCACAAGACAAATCATAATCCACATTTTATCATTAACCCAAAAACAGAACATAAACATTTACCCATTCATTATTGATTTTTTACACTCATCCTAACCCCATGAAGAAGATCATTCAACCTCAAAACATCTCAATAACAAATTATAAATCATTAATCATCATACATATGCAAAAACAAGAAATTTACCTAAGCATTTCATCACTCACGTTCAACATACATAAAACGTCATTATATGCCATTTAAACTCTAAAAATCATCATAAATGCTTCATTTAACCAAACCCATAATATTTAACAAGCTACTTACTTGATTTAGCTTCCAAATCTTCAAAATCACCATTAAACCCTAACTCTTTCATCTCCAATGTAGCACCCCACTTTTTCAAGACACGTACTTGACATCTTGAGTGATATCCGACTCCGTGCCCCATGAGGGTGGCATGCTAACATACTCATTCAGATACTCAGACACTCGAAACTTAATACAATTTTTTCAAAAATATCACACATGTACGCGGAAATCAATATTCAAATTCGAGCCCATACTTTATTTCATAAATATTTTCATTTACAAGAGTTACCAACATTTTTCAAATCATCAGAATTTCATTAATCATTAGGGGCCATTTCAGAGACAAAACACTCACAATCATAATGTCATTACAATATAAATGCATTCGCATACACATTGTACAATAATTCAGAACACATTCCTTAATACAAAAATTAATGAAAAATTCTAGGCAGACGTGAACTGATCCCTACCTTTATCTTTCATTTGTATGCAGTAGTTATACTTCCGTTTGCCTAATGAGGTGCTCTTCTGAGCCTAAAAAATATTACAAATTTTGCGAACTCAGTGAGTGACCATCCTCGATGACTCACTCAATCACATAACACGTACAGTTCATATAATCATATAATTCACTTCATTGCATTAATACACATTTATTTTTCAAACACTTATCACATTCAGAAATCATTCAAATTATTTAAAATATACATATAATATGCATATATAGTGCTTATGAGACTCACTTTCAATTATTACTTTGTTGTGACCGAGTGCCTATAACCGTCCCATATCCATTGTAGATTCCAGGCTCATTAATAATTGTCTCGTATCCATTAATAATACCGGGCTTATTTTATATAGTGAGCCTTTAGCTCTTAATCACGTTCTGAGCTTAAGTCTCTTTTTCACATTATAAGCTTTTAACTCTTTTTTAGTGACTACTTTGGTCATAACTGCCTTTATCTTTCATGCATTCATATAATGAAGTGCATTAATCATATACAATCAGTTATTCATTTTCACATATCATTGGACCTTAGTCCGACATTCAAAATTAAAGTTGAGAATTGCTTTTTGTTCATATGCAAATGCGCATTTAGAACACATTTATCATCGGACCGTGGTCCAACATTTAACAATCAAATTGTGTACATTTATTTCATTCAAATTCACATACAGGGAGCACTTCAATATTCTCTCATTTATCAACTCCTCGGACATATATTGTCCAGGACCAACACATTCACATTGCATAATCATTCAATTCATAATATAAAAAAAATTGCAATAAAGTCAGGCCATCTAGGTCTACTTACAGTTTGCTCCAGAAGCTATTGCTTCGAATTCCTAGCAACGCCTAAAAGACAGTGCTCTATATGTTCCTCTATATCAAGCAAAACATACACATAACACAATTTTGCACAATTGTATAAGTGTCTATTGATGCACACATATGTCTATTAAATATGTATAATGCATGCTCAATGACATTCCTAGGTATATATCCTTAATACATGTCTCATAACCAATTATTAAGATCTTTGAATCATTCTTTAACACATAAAACATTCTTCTTACATTAATAACTCAATCTTACTTCAATTAGGCTCATTTAATATTACTAACAAGCCTAAACATCTCATTGAGCAACATTGATAAGTCAATCATTCATAAAAACATCTCTTGGGACAAACACCATAACTTTTTTTTTATAGATGTCGAATTAATGTCATATTAGGATGGTTTCGAAGAGTACTTCTAGATCTACAACTTTCGTGAATACTCTAAAAAAAGAATTTGCAATTTTAAGGGTCAAAACACACGACTGTGTGAACCTACATGGGCAGGCTGTGTTTCTTACGGGTCTGGTGGTGTTTTTGCATTAGGAACACAATATCAGTGTCAATTTACACGACTTAACCATGTGTTCCTCAGGTTTTTTCTCAATTTCCCTTCTCCAAGACATCTCCAATGGATCCTACACCTATTCTAATATCACTTTAACTCATAATCTTCCCAAATTCACCTCTTTTAATGCAATATCACTCTATAACAATTCAAACAACAATTAGATTTCATTAACTCTCAATCTCAACTCATTTAATTCATCATCTTAAGTGGATAACTTCTTCAAATGTACCTAATTTCTACTCAAAATCATCCATAAACCTTTCATATTCCCCACTAGATCATAAACACTCAAAATATAACACATTCTCATCCACTCAAAACATAACACAACATATACATTCATCCAACAATGTACTGTAGCTAGTTCTCAATTTCATTTTAACATTTTGGACTCTGAAAGACATAATTTAAATTTGATGTCTTCATAAAAAATGTATCCCTATGTCTGTTGGACCCCGAATTTTCTTGGAATTTTGAATTATAATTTGACATAAAATGAGGAAATTTGGAGTGAATTATTCACGTGCAAAGAAAAAGAAAATTCAAGAATGTGGATTGTTATATGAGATATGTGAATTTAGCAAGATGAGAGGGTATATGTTTGTATGCTTTTGTTATTGATGTTTATGATTAATTATGGCCTAAAATGGTGTTTTGAGTTTAAATGGAATTGCTAGTGAATAAATTGCTTTAAATGGAGTTGAAAAGCAAGAAATGAATAATGAAAGTGTTAGATTTTGGAAAATTGAAAATCTGAAATTTTGAAGATGAATAGTAGCAGAAAGTGAATTTGTAAGCTGAAAACTTTGTGAATTTTTCTGGCTTGATCTAGGCAGATTTGGATCAAATTATCTTCATGAAACTTGTAGCTTCTATTGAGATATTTCTATCGCCTTAAAGTATGACATTTTTCGAATCGGGATTGAAAATTATGATCTTTCAAAGTTAAGGTTATTTTACTTTGTTTTTAAAAATGCTATTAAGGGTAAGTTTGTGTGTACTGTGCTTTGAGACCAATTTTGTACTGATATGGTTTGAATTGGAGTAATTGGTCTACATGAAAGTTTTAGAGAAGTGTCATAGCTTTACAATGATATATAATATGTTATTTTTTATTTTGGAAATTGGAAGATATGAAGTTTGGAAGTTGGATGTTGTTTTAGAATGACACATTTCTGGCAGAAACTTTGATTGAAAAATTGACCTAATTAGAGGTTGAAATTGCTTTGAAGTTCTTCATAAAAGTTTTATATTATGTTTTTATTTTTCCATTGATATAAAGTATGGAAATTTTGGGCTATGAAATAGTAAGTTATGATTTTTACAAGTTGTTGTTACTGTTTGACATGATCATTGGTAGACAGAAACTTTGATTGGAAATTTGACTCCCTCAGAGGTCAAATTGATTTTTTTGTCCTTCATGAAAGTTGTAGGTTGCTTTTTTATCTTTTCATTGATATAAAATATGACATGTTTGGACCTTGGAGTTGAAAGATATAAATTTTAGAAGTTGAGTTACTGTTTTGGGATGACAAGTAGGGGCAGTAACTTGTATTGGGTTTTTTACCCCCTTTAGAGATGGAATTGATTTTTGAGTTCTTCATAGAAGTTGTATAGCTTCCTTGGAGCTTTCTATTAATACCAAGTTTGTCAAATTTGGAGTTCGGAAGCAAGAGTTATGAATTTTGGATGCAAAGATTCAATGTTTATGTGCATATATGGTAACATTATGCATGAGCTAGAAAA
>JANTNU010000008.1:29244091-29258917 GCA_024752395.1 Erythroxylum havanense
AGTACCGGAATCTCATCGGTACCCACTTTGCAATTATGTGTAGAATTCATATAAATCACTCCAATTAAATTTTCAAATGCACAATTTCACATTTTTCACAAAGACAAAAAACCGGGAATTGTCACAAGTACATGCACAATTTTGTGTACAAAAACACAACCCAATTCAAATTTACTATTTTATCTTTCCCATCGGTGACGGGATGTTAAACATATAGCTCCCATGCACGCCTATCGCGGTCATGCTCCTTGTACACAATCATGACATCCTTCAAGCTTCCCACATCTTCTTCATCTTTAAATCTCTTGATTTCCAACACTTAGAAACCCATCAAACACCTCTTGAAACACGAAATTAAGATCTAATTCTTGCTCTAAACCAAACAAACACTTAGAATACTTATAAACACTAACAATAACACAATTCAAAGCCTATACACATGGCAAGAATTTAAGAAATACAAAAAAACACACTTAAACACCTAGAAAAACATATGATAATCTACAACTATCAGTTAGCCCAGTCCTACGTTTAAAAATGTTAAAGAAATCAGATGAGGTGACCCAAGATCACCTTATACCTTTGCTATATGCATTGAGGCTCATTTCTAATAATATTGACCAAAGAATGTCATTTAAGTTTCATTATAAATGCAAGAATTTGAATCCATAGATCTTATCATTTGTACATGAATTAATTTTATTTTGTGGAGCTAATAGGGACTCAATCAGTACCCTTATGCACTCCCATAAACACTTCTCTATTCTATATAGTCTCAAAGTAAACTTTTTAAAAATTCAACTATTTGTTTGCCACTGTTCGGATGAATTGATAGTGGAACTTTCAGGAATGTCAAATCTACCAATCCACGTAGCTCCTTTCAAGTAATTGGGAATTCCCATCACCATATCCAGACCTACATTTATGAATTGTGCCTCACTCTTTAAATCAATTTCAAAGAGGATTTTGAGTTAGAAGTGTAAAATACTCTTTGAGGCTATTTAGTCCAAGAAATGGAAGCTCATATAGGCATTAGGACATGGTTTAATAGTCGTTTACCAAAGGCTTGTTTCATCTTATGGTTGACCATTAGGAAAAAGACTTAAGACACTTAATAGGATCAAATGGCACTCCAACCATAATGGCATATGCTTTCTCTGTAAATCATCTGCAAAAAGCATTAAGCACTTATTCTTCTTATATTATGCCCGTACACGCATCATGTTTGGTCTCACATCCTTCTAAGGTGCAATTTATAGAATCATTATTTGAGACGATTAGGAGTAGGCTGTGAGCTGGGTTTCAAAGCTCAAAATAAACGTGACTCGATAATTTTTTAAGTCGTCTCTGAGATTTCAAGAAGGAATTGGATCCTGATGCACTCCTTTATTCACTCTACAAATAGTTGAGAGAGTTCATGAAAGGAATACACATTGGATGCAGTGACAGAGCAGTCACTACATGGAACCTTATCCAACTCTTGGTTTAAACCAAAAACACCGAAAGCCCAATTTCCAGAACAACATTCAACGCGAAACAAACCGAAGGCATGCTTCGTCCGTTTTCAGGAATAAAAAAAGGTAGGGGATATGCTGATTGTGTTTTCAGAAGCTCCAAAAATTGGAGGCATGCTTAAGATTACATCAAAAGAAGAAACAAATACGAGGCATGCAATTGATTTTTCAAGAAATACAACAAATAAAATATTTAAGTCTTTCCAGATGTGGTAAAGCATGGCAATGTTCATATTGTTTTCCATAAACAAAAAGGGGGAAGACATGCGTTGAACGATTAGAATAAAAAGGTTTTGTTTTAAAGCATGCATTGAACTGCTGAGAATAAAAGGCGCGGGTCATGGATTATGTTATTTCGATTAAATTAAATAAAACCCTTAATTCATAAACAAATAAACGCACGTGGGATAATGCCAAAATTGTATAACTTTTGTATTAATAAATTTTAACTTTTAATTTTATCAAACAATAGCATAAAAGAGACTTTGATGTCTTTTTTGTTTTTGAAGCTTTTCAAACATTAAGAATACTTCACATTTAAGTCTAACTTAATTCAAATTAATTTTTCTTTTTTAAACTAGTCTTTTATGTGTGATTTATTGAGTTTATAATATGTTCGTAACAATTATAAATTAGAATTAGAAAAATTAAAATTCATTTTAATTATATTTAGTTCACCAACTAAACAATTTATACTTATTGATCAAGACTAACCTTTAACAATATGTGGTGATCACTCAAATATTAAGAATATTTAAATTGTTTAACTCAACTCAAATATTAAGAATATTAAAATTGTTTAACTCAACATATTTATACATGATTATGATATATAATTTAATTCTTTGGTTACTTAATACTTTAATTGGACATATAAGATGAAATTAGTGTCTACTATATTTAAATTCAATCATGTTATTATTACTAATTAATACAACAACAATAAAATTAAGTAGATATTCCGCTGATGTGTGTTATGAGGAAGTTCAGTAATACGTAGCCTTACTTATAACTAGTAAACAAACTGTTTCCAAATTATCAACATAAAAAGATGGAAAACAATAAAAACAAAAACCAAAAAACAAAATAAAAAGAAAAAATAGTAATAATAATAATAATAATAATTGCCGTTTCAAAATATCTTTTTAAACGTCAATTCACTCTAGCTAGAAATTTGAAAAATGAAATATTCTTCCTAATTAATTTATCATGATGAATGTTTTATTGACTAACTTAATCATTTCCACATAATTCTTAGTATATTTAAACATCACCAATTAAGATAATAAGTAAAATCAAAATATAGTAATTTCTATATAATATACTTTGTTAATTTCAAATATAAGAATTAATTATACATTATCGTAATGAGGAGATTCACATATATATAAACAATATTTCATTTAGGATCCTAACAATCGGCTCAATTCAGTGAAATTATTCTTTGATAAACACCTACAAATTTATTTATGTATCTTTATATTTTAATTTATAAAATTAATTACTTTGTATAAGAAAATATAATGTGTTTAGTTTTATTGTTCCATTAATATCTCATTATAATAAAATTATAGGTAAAAATTTAAGAATAACATATAAATACGAATTGAATATGATAATTATGATTTTAGTATAATTTTATTTATGCAGTAATTATTCTAAAAAATTATCTTTAACATTAAATATTAGATATAATTAGTAGAAATACATACAAGTAAAAGAATATTTTTAATTAATTATATCACCAAATTCATAACTAATTAATTAACTGTACGACATACAATAATATTAACAATTTGAAGCCAAACAACTGAACAGCCTCTCCTCGTCCATCTAGAGAATCACTGAAGCGATATCCGTTGTTCTGTGTTTGTCCAACTTTACAGCTTTATCTGTGTCTGTTATTAGCTTAGTCCCCTTTACTTTCAAGTTTCTATAGATTTTATTTGTATGCTACCAGTCAAGTCTTCTCCTTTTGAAAATATATGACATTCTTTAATTTTTTAAAAAAATCAAATTAAAGACGAAAGCAAAATTAATAATTAAATGGATATTGAAATTAGATATAAGTTATTATTTTAGGGACTTTTTGTGGTAGTCATAAATTTATGCATATCCACTTATAATTTACGGTATATAAAAATAATTTAAATAATGTAAACCGTTGGATTATCCGAAAACACGTCAGGAAATTCTAAGCTTGGTTATCAGCAATTTCCAATTTGGGATAGATTTATACCGTTAAGTAAAGGAATCAACTTCTATTTCCCCTATCCTACTACCGCTAAAAATCATGAACCTGAAAGAAGAAACTAGTGAAGCTGAAGTTGGAATTGACCTACTTTTCACTCCGCATTGATTTTGTATTTTTAAAGAAGGGTATCAGGTTCTTATCTGGATAGTAATTATACAGTTCTTCAAGATTTGATGCTTAAAGGGATCTTAAATTATTGGTCCGAGAAGAAAGAATGTCTTTTGAAGACAACTAGTTAATGGAATTTCTTGAATCTTGTAATTGAAAAAAGTTTAAATGATCATCTTTATTATTGTTTATTTAATCAGAATAATGGATAATAATTATTAAATAATAATCTTTATTCTTTTCAGTCATTTTCACTGTTGGTTGGATCAAGCGCATAGTGGTGGGTGATGCCATCATTACGGCGGGACAAGATTCTCTATCTAATTTTATGATGTCTTATTGTGCCTTATAAAATCTCAACAATTCATTAATGCAGTATCTACGTTTATTAAATTGTTGAGATTCATTAGAAATAATAAAACACCATAAAACTAAACAAAAGATCTAGACTTTATTATGACAGGTATATATGATTCATCTTTGGTGACACTTCCACACATTAATTGGACCACCTCGTAAGAGTAGATCGCCGATCATTTTCCCGTAAACGCAATGACCAAAATACGAATACATATCGACTGTCTGTTTTTGATTCTCCTTAATTTCTGGAACCTGGCAAGGGTAAAGAAGAGGAGCAAAAGACGGGATTTTGCTTCATTTCATTTGATAACCGAATGCACCGTACAACAATTACAGTAATGCCGAACCAAATGCTTATTTATCTGAAAACTGATTAAAGACACAGTCATCAAATAAGGGGTTGCTTGGCATTTTCTTCCTTCATCTTTTGTTACTGTTAATCTGCAGCACCTGAAAGTTATAAGAATTGAAGTGAAATACAAAACGGCCCTTCTAGTCTCACCCGAATAATGTGCACGGAATCAGGGTAAGCAATTACCGCAAGTCCTCGGAGTTCTGCATTTAAAACATTCTGTCCTGCAGGCATAGTTGTGCACGCCGCATCCGACCCTGTCAAATGGGAATTGCATTAATTATTGGAATAGATTCTCAGGGAAAAAGACACATCATGCTTGTTGACTATCCAATTTAAGGAAACAAGGGCATTTAACAGATTAAGGCAGGCAGAGCAATCTTTTAAACAAAAGATCGAACAATCATGTCATGGGAAAATTTACAGGAATGATGCAGTTTTCTCAATTATTTATCTGATCATTATATATTTCATGTCAATACTGCAGCATCTCAGCAAATTAACTCTTTAAGATAAAATGCCAAGTTGAACAGACCTTGAACACACCCAGTCACCGGATTTCCAGCCAGGAGGAACACCACCATCCGGACCACAAATGCTACCTCCATCCATTTTTGTTGCCCCACATCTATAGCAGCTCATACGACTAGCATAATTGTGAGTTCCACAAGTGCAATACCAATCACCAGCCAATACCTCTGTGCGGTTGTATAAGTAGGTTGCTGCATCTGGGCCACCGTATTTTGGATATTGGCATCGCTGGCAAGCTTCCCGTTTCTTAAAATTTTGGTGTTGGCATGCAGCACACAACCAATCTCCTCCTGTCCAGCTCATGTTTCCGACCTGGTGATCACCTGAATGATACGAAATTAAGAATTATACAGCGACTTCGAATGTTAGTGATCTATCTAAAACGCGACAACTTTCTTAAGCGTTGAAGCTTAATTGAAGGGTAAGGATTAACAGTTGTATCTCCAAGATCGTTCTTCAAAGTTGACACTTGTAAATCTTTACATTATATACGAGGATCCCAACTCTTGCGGCTGCTATTAAATGAAAACTTAAAACAGATGGTAATCATCAAAACAGAGAGCATTTTTATACATTTTTATGCCAATGTTCTAAACAGCGCTCCTCGACTGCTATTGAATTTCGACGTATAGTTTCTGGATTACGGAAACTGTTATATGGGTCTATTGGGGTCCGTTATACCCTCAATCAAGTCTGTTTCAACTTCAATTACCGCAGTAATCTGGAACTCCTATGCGTTTACTATTTAGAATATTGGCACTACTGTTGAGATTAAACTAGCTAGACAGCTCTTACAGATTAAGTGCACCAAGACCGATTGCTGATAATGACAGGTTGCACTTTCTCTCTATTATGCTATCGAGAAGCAGAAATCCATGAAATCATGAATGACTGAATTCAAGGAACTTCTAACATTTCAGCTGCCGGAAGCGGACCCATGCAAGGTAGAGTGCATGAACAAGTGTTTCGATTAGGAACTTACAGCTTGGTAAACTATACTACAAGCTTCCTGATCATGATCAGTACTTGAAATAGAGAGTCTAAAGAGATTGACACTAACCTGAAGAAGAAAATACCGAAGGCCAAAATGATATGTCACTAAAGTGGCTCTATGATAATTAATGGTGGCAGAGTTGGAAATGCCGTTGGTGAACATGTTGGTTGGGCTGGCAGACGTTATATACATGTTCAGAGCTGCCATATCTGTGGGACCTCTTTACGGAATTTTCTTATCATTATTTGCCTTTCTTCAGATGGCGTGGTTAAAATATGGATTCCAAAAGGGCAAAACGGAAATGGGAGACATATATGAAGATACCTGCTGTCACGATTGCCTCTTCAATTATTGTCTTTACGCAACAGAGCTTTCAAAAGTTTGAGATAAACTAGATAGGAGTCAGTCCATTGACGATACATTTTTCATCATATCTTTATTCGATTCCTAGGTTTTTGCTTTTAATTGTTGAACTTCTTTAACACCCTTCTGTTAATTTAAATCTAGAACTTTTTTAACATTATCATTATAAATATTCGTTTCAAAAATAAAGAGTGCCTTTATAAAAAATTTTATTAATCTTTCATAATCTGCAACAAATTCAATCAAATTACTGCTAATAAATAATATGTCATCTATATACAATGCTAGAAATACAAACTTGTTCCAATTGAATTTGAAATATATAAAAAAATTCAGTGCATCCAGCTTAAAATATAAAGTTATGACTCTTCATGAAATATTAAGTACCACTATTATGATGCATGTTAACTTGCTCAATCCAAAAACTTTGTATTCATTTCTCTTCCCCTTTGAACCTTTAGATTGTTGCATGTATACCTTCTTTACTAGATCACAGTTCACGAAGATTATTTTGATGTCCATCGTCAGAAGGTCAAGATCAAAATGAGTTGTCAAGTCATAATGATCCTGAATTAATTTTTGGTTGAGACTCATGAGAAAGTATTATTGTAGTTCATTGTCTCTTTTTTTAGTGTATCTTAGCGACAATCCTTACTCTAAGCCTCTCCACCTCCGTATTCATTATCCATTTATCAGAATAATCACTCAACATTGCTTCATCATAGGTAAAAAGATCCATAATGATCTCCCAAAATGCAATCATTCTCACCTATATAACAATAAAGTCATTAAACTATGTAGGCCACTATCTCTTAGAGAACATTTCAGTAGTGTTATAGGATTACGTTGAACATCAATACAGCCTACTTAATAGCATCTATGTTGTAAAGATTGTGATGAACGTGTATTTAATGACATTTACAAAATTGAGTGTGTGTTTAAATAGATACAAGTAAGGGAAATAACAAAGTGTAACAGAAAAACTAACAAACTAGATTACACCTAAAGAATAGGACATTGCTTTAGTTAATTGAAGACTTGGTCACGTTCTTATCCTTAATATGCCGACACAAGATGAAATCTATACCAATGATATTCATCTTGTCTCGAAGCTCCTCAAACTTTGTTCGAAGAAGAGACTTCGTTAATGCATCCGCCATCTGCTTGTTGGTCGAGATGTGTGTGACTTGTAGACATTTTCATTGAACTTGTTCTCTGACAAAATGATAATCCAGAGAAAGATGTTTCATACGAGAGTGAAACACAGGATTGAAGCAAACAGATGTAGCACCAAGATTATCGTAGTGAATGACAGGAGACTTTGTCAATGGAGCCTGTAGTTCATAGAGAAGGTTTTGGAGCCATATGATTTCAGAGGCGATGGATGCGACAACACAATATTTAGCTTATGTCGATGAGCGAGCCACTATGCGTTGGAGTTTTGAACTCCAAGAGATAGGCGAACCACCAAAATAAACAACATACGCCGAGGTCGAAGTTCTGGTATCAGCATCTCCATCCCCAATCTTCTTCAGTGGATGCTTTTAATTGTAGATGAGACGGGGTGTCTAACTGTAGTCCAAAATCGTGAGTATGTTTGAGATACCGAAGGGTGCACTTTAACTACTTGAAATGAATCTCTGATGGTTGATGCATAAATTGTGACAATTTGTTGATAGCAAAATTGAGATCCGGACGAGTGAGTGTGACATACTGAAGTGCCCCTAGAATACATCTGTAAAGAGTACCATCAGCAGATGTAGAGCCATCTTGTAAGTGAAGGGGAGTGGATGAACATAACAACGTGGAACATGGAGAACAATCGACCATTTGAAACTTGATTACGAGATCATGGATGTAACAACGTTGGGATAGAAAAAGACCACTCGAAGTTGGAATCAGCTCCATACCCAAAAAATATAATAGTGTCCCCATGTTCTTCAATGAAAATTTGATGGAGAGCGTAAGCATGAATTTTTGTAGCAAAGATTGCGAATTACCCATGAGAAGCAAGTCATCAACATAAACTAAGAAGAACATTGTAGAGAAGCCATGAGTAAAAATAAAGAGTGAGGAGTAACTTTTGTTGGTAACAAACCCAAATGCTAAGAGAAACGATTGAAGCTCCTGATACCAGGCACAAGGAGCTTGTTTGAGACCATAAATAGCTTTTTGTAATTTGCACACTTGTGTTGGGTGACTTGAATCAACAAAACCAGCGGGATGCCACATAAATAAAGTTTCACTGAGATGGCCTTGCAAAAAGGCATTATTAACATCCATTTGGTGTAACAGCCAAGAATGAGCAAGTGCTAGCAGCAAGACAACCTTAATCGTCTGAGGTTTGACAACCAGTGAGAAAGTCTCTTTGTAATCAATCCTGGGACATTGAAAAAAACCTTTTGCAACCAAATGAAACTTGTATCTAGCAATCGAGCCATTAGGATTTCTCTTTGTTCTAAAAATCCACATAAAACCAACAACATTCCTAGCTTTAGAAGCAGGAACAAGAGTCCAAGTACCATTAGAAATAAGAGCATCATATTTCGACTTAGCTGAGGCACGACAATGAGGGAGCTTCAAGGCTTGGGTGATGATACGTGGTTCATCAGTTTCAAGTAACGGGTGTTTATTGATGGTGTAGGTCTTAGGTTTGAAGATATTGTTTTTTGCACGGGTGATCATGTGATGTGTATTTAAGGGTTGTGGGGAGGGATCCAAGGTTGGTAAGGTGTCTTGGTTTGGTGATGATGAAGTAATGTGGTTTTCAGGTGAGGTGTTTCGAGCCAAATTGGTGAACTCAATAGACGTAACTGGATGTTGCGATGAGGAGAATCCAGGTACGATCGGCATTCTTAGAGGGGTCATGGTCATGGGAAGCAGTTGATGCGAAAATGAAGAAGATGGGCTCGAGGTACGAGAGGAGACAGTTGGTTGAACAAGGTTAGTGTAAGGAAATTGGTCATCAACAAAGACAACATGTCTTGAAGTGTAAGTACGATTAGTTTGAGGATCAAGATAGTAGTAGGCAAACTGGGATAAGAAGTAACCTATGAAGATACATAGCTTTGATCGAGACTGAAGCTTATCCAAAGAGTAAGGACATAACCAGGGAAAGCAAAGACAACCAAAAGAATGAAGATTAGTGTATGACACAGGTTGTCGAAAAAGTATTTCAAAAGGTGTCTTCATATCCAGAAGAGGAGTTGGTAAGCGGTTTATTAAATAAACAGCTCTGTATAAGGTGTATGACCAAAAGGAGGAGGGAAGATGATTATAATGTAAAAGGGCATGATTAGTTTCTAAAATATGACGGTGACGTCTTTCGAATATCCCGTTTAGCTCAGTGCATGAGGTGGGGTAGTGAGGTGGGTGATACCATTGGTGGATAAAAAATTGTTTAGTTTGACAAATTCTCCACCATTATTAGTATATAACGTGTGAATGGTGGTTTGGAAATATTTTTTGACCAGACTTTTAAAACAAACAAAGTTGGAGAACACATCGGATTTAAGTTTTAAAGTATATAACCAAACATAGAGTGAAAAATGATCAACAAAAATATTATAATAGTTGAAACCCTCAAAAGAACTTATTGGAGTAGGTCCCCAAACATCAGAAAAAATAACTTCTAATGATTTGGAGCTACTTAAATGTTGTTTTGAAAGTGGTAGTTTATGAGTCTTGGAACAATTACAAGAAACACAAACTTTTGACGTAACTGAACGAGAGCATAATTTGTGACAAGATTGTAAAAAATATTGAATTTTATTAGAAGGATGTCCTAAAACATGTTGCAAAACATTTGAAGGGAGAGCTTGAGACATAAAAGTCGATGGCTTGACATGTAAGGAACCAAGATTGTAGAGATCACTATGACTAGATCCTATTAGAAGTACCTACCGCATCCGTAAATCCTTCACCTAAAAACAATTCAAAAACAATTCAACCAAGACACTATTAGATTTCCAAAGTCGTTTGATAGAAACAAGATTTTTTTGAATCTGCGGAACATGTAAAACATCATTGAAAATAATTGGTTTGAGTTAAGTCAGGAGAGTGAAACTACCAATGTTGGATATAGGAACACTATAACCATCACCAACTTGCAGCTAATTCGAACTAGAATATGGTGTTCGTATTGACAAGTTTTGAAGGTCATTGTGGGATGCACCGGAATCAAGAATCCAATCACTTGACTGTGGAGGACCAACGTTGGTGTAGTTCACAGCAGGAGATGAGTGAAATCGGTTGGCTTCCCATGAAGGTCCCAACAAGTTTTAGCTGTGAGGCCTGGTCACTCACAAAATTGGCATACGACAGGTTGCTGAGTAGCTGGACCTGGACATTGATGTTGTTTCCTAGGTACTCTAAATCTGTTAGAGCTGTGCTGCAGTGAGCTCGGGCATTGCTAGGAGGATTGATTGGTCCGGTATTGTCCTGAGCATAGAGGCCTTGTTGTTGGCGTACGGGATGCCTGAAAGGTTGTGGCAGCGACACCATGAGACTGATTTGGAAGCTGCCAATTCTGTCATAATAGAAAACTCTTATGGTCGAGTAGTTTATCATAGAGATTCAAAAATGAAATAGGTGTTTCACGAGCAGATAGCCGCATTGATTTCTTTGAAACTTTCATCTAGACAATTTAAGGTATGGATGACCAAATCTATGTCATCTACAGGAGTGCTAACCATGGCTATTTCATCATCTATGGTTATTTTGTTAAAATACGTAGTGACAGTAGAATCATTTTTGTTGAGATTAATCAATCTCTCTTTTAGTGACATCAATCTAGAACAAGACCTATCGGCATACGTACGAGAGAGAAGAGACCAGGCTTGATACGAGGTTGTAGTCGAACCAAGCGATGAAACAATAGACGAGGAAACAAATGAAAGGATTGCATACAGAATCAAACGATCTTGTCGAATTCAGGAATTCTGCAGTGGTTGATTCTCGATAGGACACGGATATGTTCCATCTGCATATCCCATAAGATTATAGGCAAACAACAACGATTCAATGAGAATCTTCCATGATGGTTAGTTTGTCCCATCAAGTTTTGAGCCTCCTTGAATACCCTTATTGAGAATAATGAGATTTGATTCTGACGTGGGATTGGCAATAACAAATGTAGCAGAGGAGGAAGAGTTGTCGTTGGTCATGATGGTTTGAAGAACAAAACAATGAAGGAGGCAGGAAATTGGAAGAAAAAAAATTTACCGTTAGGCTTAGGCTCTTGGTACCATGTAAAGATTGTGATGAATGTGTATTTAATGATATTTACAAGATTGAGTGTGTGTTTAAATAGATACAAGTAAGGGAAATAACAAAGTGTAATAGAAAAACTAACAAACTAGATTATACCTAAAGAATAGGAAATAACTTCAATCAATGGAAGACTTGGTCACGCTCTTATCCTTAATATATGTTACCTACAACATGAAGAGTTAAAAAAGTATTCAATTTATCACTCCATACCTCCAGAAGTTCTCAATAACTCTTTCATACTAGTGGAATATGTACTATTACTCGATTTGACTCCTTAACCATTTCAACTCTCAATGATACATCTCTTACATTATTTTACTACTATAACTAGGACAGTAAAATATGTGGCCTTTTGAAACTTCAAGAAACCCTATAAAGAACTAAAAAATTTTCTTAGGATTTGGTTTTTTTTTAGTGAGTTATAATTTTTTATCTTAACTTGAGAACTGCAAACCCTTAAACAGTTCAAACTAAGGTTTTTACATATCCATAATCAAAAGGAGTTTTGCTAACTCTTTCAATAGGAATACATTTTAGGATGTAGAGTGTTGTCTTTAATATCTTGTCCTATAGATACTTAAAAATATTTGATCTCTCAATCATTTTCCTCATTATGTCTTTTACAATGCAATTTCTCATCTCTACTACTCCACTCTTCACCACTTTCTAACTAGGCAAACTTAATGGGTTTATTGAATTGCTTCCTAACCTTTGCCTATGATATTTTGAACTTCTCTAAGGCCTCAAACTTATTAATGATGAGATATAAGTAATCACATTGGGAGTATATCATTAATAAGGTAGCAAATAACTTCTTTTCATCAATGATCAGGTTCAAAGATCAACTAATATATATGCAAATAATCGCTAAAATCTCGACACTCTTAGTGGAACTTTTTTTCTCACTTTTAGTGAGTTTATCTATAATATGAGCTACACAAGCATTAATAAGGTCGTCATAGTGTAAATTCGTAAGGAACTCATTCTTGATCAATCTCTCAATCCTTTTCTTTAAAATTTAACTAAGACACTTATACTATAAAGAGAATGATGTCTCCTTAGTTAAAAACCTTTTAATATCTTATTTTTCAACATTTATAACACATTTATCAATATTCTTCAATTCCAAACAATAAAGAGCATTATTAAAAAGATCCACTGGTTAAATAGGAACTAAGGGACAATGTTGAAAACAAGTGAATATCAACATCACTAAGGGTAAAAACTAAAATCAAACAACGTCTCATTAAAATCATTTCATTCAACAATATACTAGCACCTAATCTAAATTGCATCTCCAGATTTCCAACAGATTATATTTCTACTATCATTCCATTACCTATAAACATGTTTACCTCCCTTTTACTTGGCTTTCTTTTGCGCCTTAATACATGTAATATTAAAAATATAAATTGGGGAACCACTATCCAACCACTAACTATTTTTAGCTATATCCATCAAAGATGAATCTTTAACAAAAATTATTAGGGTTACCTTATTTATTTTCCTTTTTCTTCAAAGAATAGTTATATTTATAAAATTCCTTCTTCAAGTGTCCTCACTTTTCATATTGCTTGCCCTTAACATCCCTACTCATAACCATATCAAATAACATAATATCTTTGTTTCAAATCTCCTTAAAGATCTTATTCTTTTTTCATCTTTTATTTTGATTCTGATAATTTTTTTAGGGTTTAAAGTGTTTATTAACTAATTATAATATCACTCTTCTCGTGTTTTATCTTTTCATCTTCTTTCACAAAAATTGAGACTAAATTATTCACTACCCGCATATCCCTCCCAACATTATAGATAATCAGTAAGGAACTAAAGTCAAATAGTAAATAATTTAGTACCTGATGAATTAAGAAAGAATCTATCACCTGTACCTGAAGCCCACTGAGCATATTGTGTCTTATATCTTCACAATTTATACTCTAATTCCAGAAACTCTATTACACCTAAAATGTCTACCTATGAATAAGTTGACTTACTTTAGCATTTTCATATTATGTGAATTTTTCCTTCAAGGGATTTAACGAATCTTTTACCATTGTTTTTTTAACATCCCACCCCCTACTGGAAGGGGTAAAATAGGAAATTTGTCATAGGAAGGGATTGAGAGGGATTAATTAGTACTGTTCATGCATAATAGGACTGATACACAGTATCAATTGTGTACATGGAATTTCGGTATATGCATTCACGATAATTCCCGGTAATTGGGCCTAAAGCAATTTTATTGGGATTAACGTGGTCAATGGGTTTGAAAAATTATTTTGAGTGCGCCATAAATTATTTTCTATTTTTAGGGATTTATGGGAATTTTTCTGGAATTTTTCGGGGTATTTGCCCGGACCGAAAAATTTCCAACGGGCTAACCGAGTGAATTTTTTTGTACTGAAAAGGATTGCCTAATGGCATGAGATTAGTGGATAAATGATGATAGGGAATTATTTTAGTGCCATGATTAGAGATTAATTGAGATTAGTACTTAATTAACTAGGATTACTTGAAAATTGAATTTGTCTAATTTAAAGCCAAGTGTCCCTTTTACATTTATTAATTTTGTCTTCTTTCATCATCACCTACGAGACTCTTCTTGTGTGAAGTTAACAAATTACCTTTAAAAGATCACTTATGCTTAAGTGCTCTTGTCATTTACGGCTCCCCTTTTTAAACAAAGCAAAAGTGATATTCTTCCTCTCATCCTCTCATCCAAAACTTGCCATTTCTTCTCCTTCGACAATTTCCTTTTTCTCCCATGTAAGTTCCACTTGTTATTTGCTTGCTTGCCTCTCTTCCTTCTCAACCAATCCTTGAGAAGATGATGATATGCATGGTTGTTGTGATAGCCATAGGTTTTGGGAAAGGTTGAGAGGTGTGTGTGAACTTGGAGATTTGAAAGCTTGAACATGTTTAAGGTGAGATTTTATGTTTGTTTTTATGCTTTTGGTACTTAGAAGCCATTATGGGAATCACTTATACATTTATTTCATGATGGTAAGGGTAGGTTTGAATGGGTTTAAAAGCATGCTTGTGTAAGGTATGAATGAGGGTTAGTGAATGAATATGGTTT
>JANTNU010000008.1:29278263-29292569 GCA_024752395.1 Erythroxylum havanense
CGATGGGTCCATTGAACTTCCGATGGTCTCCTTTTTCTAAATCGTTAAATCTGCATGTTTGGATATGTTTGTTTAAAGTACAAAAAACAGGTTTCAAGTTTATTTTCCAGCAGGCCCATTAATCTTCTGCGTGTCTTTTATTTAAATGTCCCATTAGCATGTTTCACGCCACGCTCTCACGACCTATGTTGGGCTCCGGCAGCAGGGTCTAGCATGTATGGTGTCCATTATACCCTTTATCACTTACTGTTTTTCTCCATTTTGTTAAGCACCATCTCCTAGCCTTCTTCTTCATCATTTTCTTTACTCAATGTAACGTCTTGATGTTATTATGGTGACACTGAATTAGAGCCCAAATGTCTTATCCTGAGCTTAATTATAGATTTAAACCTTAGATCTTATAGTTCCATACAATTAGACTCCAAGATTTCAACCCTCCTTAATTGTGCATTATTAAATAGTTTAAGGAAATTAGGGATTAGTCCATTAGCAAAAACATCATAGTACTGAGCCAAAGTAGTTACTAAAAGTCTCATGCCTAAATATCTACTCTTATTTTTAATGAAAGTAGCTATTGTTCAAAAGATGTAAGTGGATTTGTAGACCTTGACTTTGTTCTCCATATATCAAAGTAATAATAAATCCTTTTTAGCACATTTGTTACTTTGATTCTTCACAAAAACATTATGACATATGAATGTATGTAGTAGTTGTAAGGTTTTGAGCATGCATCTCATACATAATATATATCAAATATACGCAGCAAAAAATAAAATGAAACCTTAAAAACCAGATCTACTCATGCATATAGATATAGAAAATAAAAACGTGAAATGTAAGATGTTTACATACCTTTCTGACGATCTCCGTTGTTTTTTAATATTCTCCACGTAAACTATAACAATTAATGTAGATTGTCTCTAATGAAAGTCCACACAATGATAAAAGGATGAAACCTCCTAGGAGATGGCTAGAATTCTTTCTTTGTGCTAGCAAAGACAAGAACTCTTATGATAGTTAAAGAGAAAAGAGTGTGTGTGTAAGAAGAACCTTTCTTTTTCAGTTGTGACTTACATAAGATGCATGAAAATTAACTCTATTTTCTAAACCATTTAGCTTTCCATAAACACCATCATTAATAGAGAGTTATAGGAAGTTAATGATCGTGAATAACATGCTTTAATGGAAGTTATAGCAAGTTAATGACCATGAAAATTATGTATTAATGGAAGTTTTAGGGAGTTAATGACCAAATTGGCAGCCAACAACACTTATTTATAATCCATTCCGTGCAATGTTTTCTACCACAATCACATCGTGATACAATTATATCTTGAATCACCATCCAAGATCATTTTACTCATCCTTCGGATCTCTTATGTGTGTGACCCATTAGGCTCCTAGTTCTGTTAGCCACTTGAATTAAAACTTAATTCAAGTAAGTGAAGAGTAGTATCTAGCAACACGTCATGACCCCAAATTGATCGAAAAGTCAGTTGTTTCACTATGAACCCTTCCATACGTAATGTTGCCATGCAATTCATCCTTTCACCATCTATACCCCACTTGGTTCAGAGTATGGTCAAAGTGTTAACTCCTACTAGATTGACTACATCACATATAGTCCAAGTGATATTAGATCTTGTCCTGAGGATCTCATTACTCTATGTATCATTAAAGACTGTCTTTATGACATATATCTACTCTGGCTAGAGACTCTCGAGTAATGACCTCGACAAGAGGCCATGGGTATCATCTCCTTTTATCAGGAGTGATGAATCTTTTATTAACTACTCAATTACCTTTGAATACCTCAAGCTTTACCCAATCACCACCCTATGAGTAACCCCTAAAAGGCACCGATGAATGGAGTCAAAGCATAAGATCAGTATCTGAAATATCCTTGAGCACCTCAAATTAAAGGATATTTGCACCATTGCTATGATAAGACTATCATTGACACTAGAATAGAATATCCATATGATTGTCTCATAGTAGGTTAATCCAACGTACTTACTACCCTTAGTAATCATCCATATGTTAACCCTAAGTACCTCATGTTTAAAACTTATGAGATCTACTACTTAATGATATCTATCTCATTAATCCTATGACTAGGGAAGGTTTAGATACTAATGTAATTACACATTATAGGAATCGCATTATCATGATCTCATCACGATTTCCTCCTTACTATGTTTTGTATCAAGAACTTCATTAAGTCAATTTAAGATCAACATCAAATCCATAAATGTATGAACATCGGAATAATGAAAAATATCTTTATTAATCATAAAATGATTTGTACAATAAGTGCTAAAGGTGGTTGCCTTTAGAGCACTTCTCTAACAGTAACAAATGTTTTGGACTTTTAATGGCATTATTGGCTACATTTTAAGGATCAAACACATCTAATCCAATCAATTTTTTCCAATAAGTGGTGGCATGAAAATTGTTATATGATTCAACAATCTTGGTTTTAGAGAATCCAAATATTCCCTACATAATAAAATAATCTAAGTTACATGGGTTCCCTCTTAATATAACCAAAAATGGCCTAGCTTCTTAGACTTATAACTTAATGTAGTATAGAATTTTAGTGTCAATTCTTCATATACAATATACAGTTAATTCTGGCACTCTTCAAATCAACCTTTTCTTTTAACCTTAAATCTTCCAAAACTTTTAAATCAAAATATCGAGGTGCATCTATAGTTTCAAAATGGGGTTTTTAGAGCTTCATATCATCTATTTGTGAGAAGATTGGGAATAGAGCTCCAAAATATGTCATCAAATCATGTGCACCACTTTCAAATACTATCATCTTTCCTTTAGGATTGGATCTTGGCATCAGTTGCTTAACTTTTAGTGCCATATTTTTTATGAAAACCTACAAAATAACTAACAAAACACCAAAAAAAAAAAAAACAAAAAGACAAATGCAGAAAAATTTGTCGTCAAACTTAGGAAAAAGATGTCTTCTACTGTGAAAATCGCTAAATATGTAGGTAAGTAGTGTTACAATGAAAAAATGGAAGGAAAATGTGAAATCTGTGTGAAAATTAAGTGAAATCAAGTACAGAAAGATTGGAATGTCAAATAGAGAAGAAAAGATGAGGGGATGAAGAAAGAAGAAGGAAATAAATAGGATAGGGATTTTAAACAGTTAAAAGGATGGTTGCATGATTGCGCATGTGCATGATCATACATCGCCATGGGTGTAGGCCTTTGGCATGATCATGCATGACATGCATAATTGTGACAGAGGGTATCTTTTACAAATCTGCATGATTATTCATATTGATATTTTCCCTAACCATTTGATAGAGTTCAAGCCATAAACATCCATCAATCAAACACACTCAAAAATTATATAAATAATGCACAAAATACACAATAAATTACAAAAAATGTAACTAAAACATAACATGTTAATTTTAAGTTCACTATCTTGATCATTTCAGTTCAAATATTTTCAAACAAAATAAAGGAAAGACCCTACTTCCCTTTCATATGAATATCCTCCTTAGAAATATAGTTTGCATAAATCACCATTGACCCTGAATGTTTCCTTTTTATCATTCTCCAATTCTAAAGCTCCATGTTTGAATATTTGGGTCACCTTAGAAGGACGACTTAAAAATGACTTGACCTTTCCTGAAAACCATTTCAATATTGAGTTAAATAACAAAACCACATCTCAAATTTAAAAATCTCTTTTCTTATATAGGAATTATGCCATCTTGTAACTTTCTCCTTATACAAATTAAAATTCTCATAAGCATTAAAATTTAACTCCTTTAACTTAGACAGTTGTAGGAGTCTTTTTCTTACCATTTATAATCCAATCAAAGTTTAAAGCCTTAATTTCCTAATATTCCATATACTCTAACTCTACTTGCAAGTGAAAGACCTTCGTATACATAATTCGGAAGGGTGTTTTACCAATTATTGTCTTGAAGGAGGTTCAACATAGCCATAAAGCATCTTTAAGATTTAATTTCCAATCCTTACTTGAACCATTTCTCTAAGATTCTCTATAGGTAATGGTTAATAATCTCCACTTGGCCACCTACTTGTAGATGATTTGACGTGGCCACTTAATGGTAAGCACCGTATCTATTAAGAAGAGCTAAAAATGATTTATTATAGAAATGGGCTCTTCCATCACTTATGATTGCTATTGACACTCCAAATATACTAAATCTAATTTTATAAACTTTTCCACCACTTTCCCAACATTAGTTAGAGTTTCCACTAATTTTTCCCATCTTGAGATATAATCCATTCCCACCAATATATATGTGCTCCCTATGTAAGATGGGAAAGGTGACATGAAATCTAGTCCCTATACATGAAATACTTCCATCTTAAAGATGTTAAAAAGGGGCATAGAGTCTGTCTTCAAAATGTTCCCTACTCTTCGACATGTATCACATTACATCACATACTCATGAGAATCCTTGAATAAGTTTACCTAATAGAATTTCCATTCCAATACTCGAGCTACCATCTTTTCTTCTCCATAATACCTTCCATAAGTAAAATTTTGATAATTTTTTAGTATTTGTAATTTAGAAATAGTCTCTTTAGTAGTTAGGGGTAAGGTTGCAAATTAATAGACCTCTTAGACCTTGAATTTTATCAAGATTTTATTGGTTGTTGTTTTTAGTATTTCTAATGTCTCCTTGTTGAACAAGTTTCAATGTTATAAAGCCCTCAACATTCTACAAGTGCACGAGTCATTGCGTAGTATATGAGTTGTTGATCCCACGAGGAATTAGTGAACTAACTGAATCCTAATTTGTCTAAGGCCTAAAAGTGTAATTAAAATGAAAATAAAAATTAAACAGAAAAGTAAACAATCGAATATGAAGTGATTGAAATAAGAATTCAAAATTAATGAAAGAAATCAAATTTGAGCACCACCAGATGACAATTGAAATTCAAACAAGGAAGAATAACAAATTATAAGAATAGGGATTTATCTTATCATTAATCCTAACTTAGTCACTTTTGCATTAATGCAGTGCCGGTCTTAGACTTTTGAAGGGTGGATTAGTCTCTCTCGAGTTGTAATCACTAAGCCCTAAATCATAAACCCTAATTAAGTTGAGTTACTAAACATGTAATCTCTCAATTAACAGAACAATCCATAACCTAATTAGTTCTTAAACGTTCTAATAAACAACCATGTCGTCACATGAGATCCTTTTCTGTATAATTACCGGTTTGATTATTTGTATGGTCTACTAGATCGTTTAACTCTCATTAACCAAACTAATCATTTTGCATTCGGTTTGCTCTCTAGATTTATTACTAAATCATGCAATTATAACAAATAATCACAATGCCAACATCATAAACAGCAAAAGCAACTAGATTAATATTAAAATCAGTATAAATCCCTAAAATAAGTTAGGACATCCTTAAAACAAGGTTCATCATCATCAATTCCATATCATATGTCAAATGAACGAAATAATAAATGGAAAAAAATGATAACTAGGGAAGATTTAAGGTTGAAGTAGCAATAAAAACTTTACCTTCTCTCTCTTCCTTCTTCCTCTTCCTTAGCTTTTTCCTAAAATGACAAATGGAGGCCCTCTCTTTTTAGGTCATTTCTCTTGTCTTGTATATTCCTTCACTAATTAGGCTAAAAACTAGGCTTTATTAGGCCCAAAATTTTGAAATAACTTGTGAAAAATTAAGTTTGGAAGGCTGGTCCTAGTATGTCATCGCGCAGGCTACATCATGGCCTAAAATCAGCTCCTATCATATATTCCTGGGTCTTCCGCCGAGTTTTTTCCAAATCTACTTCATTCTTCGATATCTGATCTCAACATTAACAAACACATCAACGCACCTCAAACGCACAAAATTAAAGATCAATAACATGCTCTAACCCACATAACACTCAAAACATAAATATCTAGCCAACTAACATAATTATAAACCTAAACATGCATGAATTTATTAATTAACAACTAAAAAAGGCTAAAATGCCTACAAAAACATCATGCAACCTACAACTATCAACATCCCCACACTTAAACTTTTGCTTGTCCTTAAACAATAACAAAACAAACAAAATACAAACACAAAAATAACAACACAAACATATGCAATAATTGTACAATGGCATTGAACTTCACAAATCAAATTTAAATACAAACACAATCCTTCAAGTTGTTCTAACTTAATAACTTATGAATTTGTTTCTAATTACTTCTGGCTAAATATACATACTACTCAAGACTTAATGTTGAATTAATTCAATCATATCACTCACACACATATTGATAATTAGTTATTTAACCAAAATTGTAACTATCCCTAAGTAGCATTTTATGAGAAGTCATGCTATTCACAAAGATCGACAAAATTTATTAAACAACACACTATTTTTGTTAAATTTCATTAACATGAACCTAGTCTTTTGATGCAAAGGCAAACATTTGTAATGAATGTCCCTCGGTTACTTAACTAGGTCATGTTTTTATTAAGCAGCTTGGTTGGAATGTCATTATAGCCTTTTGAAATAAAGGTAAACATTTGTGATGAATGTCCCCGATTATTTAGCTATATCACCTTCTCAATTGACCTCTGGCTTTACTTATAACCTAATCTGTTTCAAAAAGGTCTAAAGTAATAGTTATTTATTAAAGAAAAACACACACCTTTTAAAATATGTATTCTTGCCTACCTCGTTTTTTTAGCTAATCATTCTTATGAAAAGATACTAATGATACTACTTATTCGACTGACCTAAAATTATAAATGAATGTGTCAGATTCCTAGGGTGAATGAACTAACATCATATCCTAATTAACATGCTTATTTAACTAAAGCAACCTAGGACACTAATTTCACAGGCTAATAAATCTTAGCAACCTAAAAGACTATGTTCAAAGCTAAACTGATTCTATTAAGTCCTAGTCATTGGCACATTCACACAAGTCACATTATGCTAACCTAAACAAAACTAACATATAATATGAAAAAATCATAATTAAAATAAAAAAACATATAATTCACATAATGTAACATTACCACACTTGAACAACACATTATCTTCAATATGAGAAGAAAAAATAACATACAGGGTGGGATTTAAAATAAAATAATACAAAAATTTAAGAAAAATAAAGACAGAAATGAAAAGATAACGGTTAGAGAATAAAGACTCATCATGGGGATTGAAGTGGTGATGGAATTGGAGTTTGAAACCAACTGTGTTTAACGCCCAAGATTACCGCCTTATCTTAAAATTACCTTTAAAGGAATAAGAGAGTTAGCAATCCAAACCATTCCACATCATTAGAAGCTTATTTTTATAATTTAAAACAAATCTAGCTACACAACCATTAAATTCTAACTATCAAACGTTCTAAGTTATTATCATTTACTTGACTTTGGTTACTTCAAAACTTAGCTGGGATCAATTATGAGTGGCTTGCTTCCACCCTTGTTGCCCAATTTCATCTATATAGTTTATAGATAAGCTACATGCTAGAATATAATGAAAAGGAAATAAGTAATTGAATCGAAGAATCCAAGTGATTTTTGTAATGCCCTTTTCAATATAAAACTATCAACATAATCGAGAATGATGAAATCCCATAAATCTTCGATAAAATCAAATATTTTGAAATGTAAGATGGTGAATTGATCATCTTCTTCTGCAATCATCATCGTCCACACCTCTGCTTTAACTTCTTGAATTGGGACTTCTAAACATTCCGCAAACTCTATACATTGTGACCTGTTCCTTATAGCTTAATTCTTTAATGTAGGCCTTCTTTTGTGCTTTGATATACTTATCCATTATGATTATTTTCATGCAAGAGTTGCTTTCTTTCAAAATTTTGAAGTATTTGCTCATAATGAACTCCATATGCTCATCACTAATCCGAAGGAACACTTTGCCTTCATAAACATCTATCAGTGCATTTCCATTATTCATGAAGGTTCTTCTAACAATTAATGGACAATTCTTATCCTCTTTGAAATCTAATACGATGAAATATATAGGAATAATGAACTTATCCACCTTTACCTCAACATCTTCCACCATGCTAAACAGTTTCTTTATGCATCAATCCACCAATTGAATAAGCATTGACTTTGGCTTCACATTGTTGAGCTACAATTTTCTAAATATTGACAAAGGCATAAGGTTTATACTTGCGCCTAATTCGCATAAGCATTTTGGAATTCTATCTCACCAACCACACAAGGTTTTATGAAGCTTTCAGGATCCTTCATCTTAGAAGGCATATGACTGGTGATAATAGAGCTATAACTTTTAGATAGTTCTACCATTTGGTTCTCTTCCCAAGTCTACTTCTTTGTTAAAATTTCCTTTAGGAATTTTGCATAATTGGGCATATGTTCCAATGCCTAAACAAAAGATATATTAATTTGCAAAGTCTTTAATTTCTCCATGAACATTGCAAATTATGAATTCAACTTTTTCTTTTTTAATCGTCGAGGGTATGGGATCTTAGGTGGATATGATGGAGGGGCAATGTAAGGAGGGTACTCACTTATTTCTGCGTCTTTCTTCTTTTCTTGGTCTTTTTTCTGCTAAGTGGGGTGCAATTTATGTCTCTGTTAATTGCTTAAGTTCCTTCCCACTTTAAAGTGTAATTGCTTTGAGTTGCTCTTTTGGGTTTGCTTGAATATTGCTTGGGAGGCACCCCATACTTTTGGAAGACAATGCATTTTCCAATTGACTCATTTGAGCCTCCAATTTATGAATTGAAGAATCATGTCTTTTAGTTACTTTCTCCAATTTTCCTTCAAGTCTCTAATGAGCTTCATCCATGTTCATAACCTTTTCTAATATTTTCTTTTCTAATATTTTTTCTAACTTAGAGTCCATAGAATTGGGTTATTCCTATTGGAATTCAGGTGACCCTTGAGGTTGGAATTAACCTTTTGAATTGTTTAACCAAGCAAAAATTGGGTGGTTTTCTACCCAAGATAGTAATTGTCAAAATAAGTGTTGTTTTTGCCTCATCGACCAAATTATGTGTTCGTGTAGTTGAGTTGTTCTATGTTGTTATTTGCATTAAAAAATAATCAGCGATAAAATGGTTATTTCTCCTACATAATTCGTATCTATGTTGAATTGCTTTGATGGGGGCTAATGAAGAGGCTTAAAGGCTATTAATTTGTTTTGTTAAATTGTGAATATCAGCTTACATTGTTGTTATTGAATCGATAGCAATGACTCCCTTATTTATCTAGGAAAGTTGACTATTGTCTACTATTATCTGACGACCAAATATAGCTATTACTTGCCATCTCTTTGAACAATTCCTTCTCTTCCTCAATTGTCTTCCATTTAAGAGATCCTCTATAATAGAATGTTTGTAAAAGAAATTCCTTTGGTAGATTATGATAAGGACATCTCCTTTGTAAGTCTTGTAATGCTCCCACACTTTGCATAATGAACCTTGTAGTTTTGATGGAAATTCACAATTTCCTTTGTTGACCTTGTCATATTTTTGAAGGGGAAGTACTTATCCAAAAATTAATTCATCAACTACTCCCAAGTAGTGATGTTTGTAGGTTTTAAAGAATGATAACATATTTTAGCTCGATCTTGTAATGTGAAGGGAAAGAGCCTCATCCTAATGGCATCTTTCAGCATCCCTTGATATTAGAAAGTATCACGTATTTCTAAAAAATTCACTAAATGAGTGTTAGGATCCTCATTAATTAACCCATAAAATTGTACATTGGTTTGTAGTATGTTCAACAAAGTTGGCTTAATCTCGAATGAGGCTACTTGCACCAATGGTTGAATGATGCATTAGTTTGCAACATTAAATCTTGGTCTTATGAAATCCATCAAAGTTCACTACTGGTCTCTGTGATTGTATTTTTTTGCATTCGTTTCTTTAATTTTTTCTTATTGGCATCATACTCTTCGAATTGCTCCTTCCAATCGAGTGATGTCAAGTTTTAGAGTTTTGGTGATCCTGCTTAAACACTAAGTGACTCTTGTGTTCATGAAATTGCACCTATGTAAGAGAGGTGAAATTTCCTTAAACTAAAAGAATTCAATTAATCCTACTAGCTTCCCGACAATGGTGTCAAAAACTTATTAGGCAAGTTTTAATCTTATAAAACCCTTAATATTTCGTAAGCGCATGGATCGTAGCATAGTATATAAGGTGTCGACCCCATGTGGAATTAGTGAACTAATTGAATCCTAAGTTGTTTAAGGCCTAAAAATGTAATTACAAAGAAAATAAAAACTAAACAGAAAAGTAAACAATTGAATATGGAGTGATTGAAATGATAATTCAAAATTAATGCAAGAAATCAAATTTGAGCACCACTAATTGACAATTGAAATTCAAACAAGGAAGATTAACAAATTATAAGAAAGGGTATTTATGCTATCATCAATACTAACTTAGTCACTTTTGTGTTAATGTGATGTCGATCCTAGACTTTCAATGGGTGGATTAGTCTCTTTTAAGTTGTAATCACTAAACCCTAAATCATAAACCCTAATTAAGTTGAACTATCAAACATGTAATTTCTCGATTAACAAAATAACCCACATCCTAATTAGTTTTTAAGCATTCTAATAAACAACTGGCTCCTTACACGAGATCTATCTTTGTATAATTATTGATTTGATTATTTGCTTGGTCTATTAGATAGTTTAACTCTCATTAACTAGCCTAATCATTTTGCATTTGGTTCACTCTCTTGGTTTATTTTTAAAGCATGCAATTACAACAAATAATCACAACATCCAGCATCATTAACAACAAAAGAAACGAGATTAATATTAAATCAACTATAAATCCATAAAAGAATTTAAAATATCCTTAAACTATGGTTCATCATCATCAATTCGATTTTATACATCAATTAAAGAAAATAAAAGATGGCAAAAGAAAAGATAACTTGGGAGGACTGGAGGCTGAAGTAGTAGCAGAAGCTCTACCTTCTCTCCCTTTCTTCTTCCTTTTCTTTAGCTTTTTCCCAAAGTGGCAAATGGAGGCCCTCTCTTTCTAGGTCATTTCTCTTATCCTGTATATTCCTTAAATAATTAGGGTAAAAACTAGGTTTTACTTGGGTCCAAAGGTCTGAAATAACCTATGAAAAATTAAGTTTGTGAAGGTAGTTCATGTCTGTGATCACGCAGGCCACGATCTTGACCTTGAGTCCTCCACCGAGCTTACTCCAAATCTTCTCCGTTTTTTGATATCTGATCTCAAACACTAACAAACACATAAAATTAAAGCTCAATAGCATTCTTTAACCCACATAACACTCAAAACACAAATATCTATCCAACTAACACAATTCTAAAACTAGACATGCATGAATCAATTAATTAGCAACTATAAACATTATAAAATGCCTGCTAAAATATCATGCATCCTACAACTATCACTCCTCCTCCAAAACACATCTCCTAATTAGCCCATCAGTGTAATATTTATACAATATTGGTTCATCCCATAAATAGTAAGTGCACTTATATAAAAACTTTTCTTTTTTGATATGACAAATCAAAGGGAAGGATAACATATGCAACTTAATTTGCTATATTAGCATACCATGAACCAATAGACAATTTATCATCATTAAGGATATCATCAAGGAATTTCGCATTGCTTTCTTCACCCTATTGTACCTTCCCTCTTTTAAGATATGATAAGTGATCTGCCACCCAGTTTTTCGCTCCCTTCTCCTCTCTGATTTCAATGTTAAATTCTTGAAGAAATGATACCTACTAGATAAGTCTCAACTTTGCATCTTCCTTGGCAAGTAGATATCTCAACAATACATGGTCTATATAGATGATCACTTTAGACCCAAAATGGAGGTCCAAAATTTGTCGCATGTAAGTACAACTTTTAAGAACTCCTTCTTAGTAGTGGTGTAAATCAGTTAGACTCTCGATGATGTCTTACTTGTATAGTAGATAATATACAACCTTTTGTCCTTCTACTTCCCGATCATAACCACTTGATCATTAGCATCACATATAACTTTGAATGGTAAAGATCAATCCAATAACATCAATATGGTTATTGTAATGAGTGGCTCCTTCATCCTATTAAAAACAAGTAAACAATTATTTTTAAAATTAAATGATACACCTTAATAAGTAAAATAGTTAGAGGTCTAGTAATCAGAGAGAAGTCCTTGATAAATTGGCGATAAAATTCTATATGTCCTAAAACTCCTCGTACTCCCTTGATATTGTTTGGCGGTGGAAAATCCTTAATGATCTCCATTTTTTTTCTATCCACCTCTATACCTTGACTTGGTATCTCATATCCCAAAACTACACCTTTGTGCACTATAAAGTGACATTTCTTTTAGTTTATAACCAAATATGATCCTAAAAATATTTGAAGAACTCTATCCAAATTTCTCAAGCAATGACCAAAAGAGTCTTTAAAAAATCATCCATAAAGATTTACATAATTTCCTTAATAATATTTGCAAAGATAAACATCATGTACCTTTGAAAAGTTTGTAGTGCATAAAAAATCCCAAACAAAATCCATCTATAACCAAATGTTCCATAAAGACTCTTCTTATGGGCTTTTAGATAGATAAAAATATGATTGTATCTAGAATATCCGTCAAGGAAACATTAGATTATATGTCCAGCCACCCTTTCAATCATTTGATCCAAAAATGGTAAAGTAAAGTGATCATTCTTATTTATTATGTTAAACTTTATATAATCAATCCAAACCCTCTAACCTATGACTACACGAGTGGAGATCAACTCACCATTTTCACTTTCCATTACCATTATGCCTCCTTTCTTAGGCACATATTATACTAGAATAAGCCATTTACCATCCAAAATATGGTAAATAATACTCACATATAAGAACTTCACTATTTCCTTCTTAACCACTTCTTTCATGTAAGGGTTTAACCTTCTTTTTCTTTTCCTCACCACTTTATAACCTTCATCAAGGTTAATTTTATTATGGTTAGTAATTATATAGTTACAATTTTTTATCAAGGTGACCATGTTAGTCCTCCTAAGTCCATTTGTTTGATAGCGTATCCTTGAGAAACTTTCCATACTTAGGCATATTCTCCAAATCTTCACAAAAGACAAGTCAAATTGCAATTTCTCCAACTTCAATACAAGCCGTGTAATTTCCATACTTAGGCATATTCTCCAAATCTTCATAAAAGACAAGTCAAATTGCAATTTCTCCAACTTCAATACAAGCCTTGCAAATTACACATCCATTTAATTCTTCTTTAGGCTTTGTGGAAATAGGATCTTTAAGGTATATGGAGGGGGAGGGATACATGGAGGCTCCTCCTTCTTATCTTCTTTTTCTTGACTTTCTTTTTGGTGGGCTTTAGCCTTCTTCTCTATTAGTTTTTCCATCTCTTTCTCACTTTTAAGTGTGATGGCCTTTAGTTCTTACTTATATTATACTTTGTGTTTCTCAAAAGATTCCCCACACTTATAAAAAATGCATTAGCTAATTGGCCCACTTAAACCTCCAAATTATAGAAGATGCATGATTATTTGCAATTTGATCAAATTTAGATTCCATCCTCTTTTAGCTCTCATCTCAGTTTATGAATTTAGAATTTAGAATATGCATCAACTTATCTATATTTTATTCAAATGAACTAAGCCTGTTTTGTTGAAATCTTAGTGGGCCTTGAGCTATCGTTTGATTCCCTACATTATTAAAGCAAGAAAATTTTGGGTGGTTCTTCCACATGATATTATAAGTATTAGAATAGGGGTTGTTACCACCCCCTCCCATATAGTTTAGCTACTCCATATTATCACTGTCTATTAGAAAACAATTAGGTATAATATAGACTTCTTGACCACACAATTCATTTTATATTTTATTTTAAGTGGGATTGAAGAAGTGGCTTTTAGGCTATATAATTATATGACCAAGTTTGTTGTTTTAGCTTGTAGCATTGTCAATGACTCTATAGAGCACTACCTTCTAATCTCTAAAAATTGATTGCTATTTGATGTAACATCCCAACCCCGCAGGACCCGAACTCGATAACATGGGTAATATCCGAGTCCGCGACCCACGAGAATAGTAGGCTACAGCACTCAATTCCAGTACAAAACTCAGTATGAAATTTTTAAAACATTTTAGAATCAATCACAAGCGTGCAATTCAATAAACAATTGGGTCCACTTTAATTCGAAATCATTTTCAATCATGTCACATTTCCATTATAAAAAGGTCCGTGCCGATATTAACCACTTTTAGAAAACATATTTCAAATACGGCTTTCGCCCATTA
>JANTNU010000008.1:29301196-29312479 GCA_024752395.1 Erythroxylum havanense
ATAATTGCACATGATAGGAATCTCAGGAGTATGATCACATCATAATTTCCTTCATGCTATGTCATATATCATGGACTTCATTAATTTGATTAAAGATCAATATCAATTCATATCAATATCAATTCATAAAGAACATCAAATAAATGAAACATGCCTTTCTTTATTTATTCATAAAGTTTGTACATGACTATGAACAAAAAGCGCTAAAGGGGATTGCCTTTAGGGCACTACTCTAACACACATACTTTCATATTCATATAGATTTACAAAACACTTCTTATACGTTCTTGAATATCATTCTCCTTGGCCAATTGATGGTCTATAATTATCACAATCATATGACTAACAATTCAATAACTAAATTTTAAACAAAGCAACTAGATTATGGTGAAAGAATATCTAGGTTGACTCACAGTAATCTCCAGATAGCTATTGCCTTGATGGTCCGACAATATCTAGATGCGTTCGTTCAATTTGTGCTTCTATATCATCCAATACACACATATGTATACATTACTAACTTGTTTAATCAAATGAATACTCAATCATACATATGTATATGTGTCATGTTTAATGCATGCTCAATTGATTTTCACTGGGTATGTATCCTTCTTCACAAATCTTGCTCATTCATTCATTATAGTTTGTATATTACTTATTGGTAATAAGATCAATGCCTTAAGGCATCTCAATTACTTTAAATTCATTCAATCAAACATTTATCCATCCCTTCCTAACATTCCATACTCACACAAGTTTCTAATTCTCATTCAATCATACCTAATTCATGACATATCCTTTGCATCATATTTGCATTCATAAGAACACCTTCTTTTCTTTAACAACTCATACTTCTCAAATTCATATACATTGATATCAAACAATCCATTCCTTAATTCTAACATCAATATCTACCTAAACTTATGAAACCCTTAATCAATCAATCAAAAAACTATCTAGGTTTATTTCAAACCTTAATCAAATCCAAATACACCAAGGTAAAGTAAGTTATCCTTTGTTGGTCCAATAATCACACAAAATGGAGTTTTTCACTTCCCAAGCATTTCCCACAATTGTGGTTATCTTTCTAAGATCGTGGAAAGACAAAAAAGAAATTTTTCTTCTCCAAGGCATTTCCTACGATCGTGGGTACCTTTTCACAATCGTGGAATGGGTGAACAGACGGTTCACTATCCATTTCCTTCATTATTTTTTCAAAATTTTTAATACCATCATACTAATCCATTGATCATACCTCAATTCATCTCACTCATCCCTAACCAATCTTTATGGATGTTATGCTCATAATAAGTTAAGCAAGTCTCCCAAGCATCAATCATACATTAAGAACAAGATGGGATTAAAAAGTTTCAATTTATAAGATGAAGGCTACAAAAATTTTGGTAAAATTCAAGGTTATGGTAGTTGTGTGAGGGTGTAGATGGTGAGGAGAAGAGGAAGAGAGCATCTAACCAAAAACATGAAAGAGGGTGGCATCTCAAGTGTGAAAATTATGGGTGTAGGTGTGTGGAGGAGAAGGTGAACACATGTTATGCCACTTGTCAAATGGAGAGCCATATTCTAAGTCTTCCTTTTACACTACCAATTGTCATTCCATAACTAGTCCACTTGTCATTTAATCACTAGGCCATGTTTCATTCAACTATACCGCCATTTTTCACTCATGGATTCAAACCATTTGTCACTTTATTATTAATTTCATGTGTCACTATTTCATAGATCTAGTCAACCTAATATGTATCAATTTATCTTAATGTTCAACATTTTTTCCTATACTAGATGCACGTATCACTTCATTAATCACCCAATTATGACAATAAATTTCATTTCACTAATTGTAGTCCATCAAACCAGAATTCAAGACATGATCATTTCACAATCACGCAATTACAACATAAACATTTTAAATCTTTCATACCCCGAAATAAATCAATTGAGTGTATCAACTATCTTTGTAATGTGTACTAAATCACAATTCATGCATGCATGTGATTATGATGCATGAAAATGAAATGCACTTCATGTATTCTTATATGATATGGCTCATATGACTTCATGTATCAAATAAATTCCTATGTGTAGGAATGGACTATTATAATATTTATATTCCACCACAATCCTAAGGAGTTAAGGATAATTCATTTGGATTTTGTAAATGATCTCTTGATATTTTGTAGAGCTAACACTCACTCTCTAAGCCTCATAATGAGAATACTTAAGGACTTTTCCTCTATGTTAGGACTTAAAATCAATATTTAGAAAAACAACTTCTTCATTTCTACTGACTCTCAATATGTATAGGAGCTTAGCTTAATAGTTGGCTTAAAATCTCACCATCTGTCATTCAAGTACATGGGAGTGAACATTATTACTAAAAGATCAAAATTTGCGGATTACATTCAACCACTAGAGACCTTCAAATCAAGAATTGCTACATGGAAGAGTATATATCTTTCTATAGTAAGAAGGTTGTAACTAATCTCTTCTATCCTTAGGAACCTATATACATTAAAGCGCTCATATCTATTTTCCAAGGAAAATTGTCATGGAGCTTGAGAGATGTATCGGAGAAACACGTGTAGTCAACTTCTTCTCCTCTTCTCTCGTCCTTTTTATTTTTTGTATCTCTCGATGAATTCTCTCCAGGGATTCTCCAAGGTAGTTGATAGAAAAGCTTCTCTTTGCCTCTTTTCTTGTTCTTTAAATATCCTCTTATGTTTTAAGTAGCTCTAGGGCTTTTTAGTGTCTGTGTCTGTTTGATACATGCCACAATTGTGGGCCATTTCCTTTGCTTCTATCACGATGGGCCAACTTTGGTTCTTCTATCATGATTGTGGCCTATTGTTCCATGATCGTAGGCCATTATTTCGACCCAAATGTCTCCAAAACTTCTTTATTCTTCGATGTTGACCCTGAAACACTAACAAACATATCAAGGTACATATAAAACACTTAAAACATAAATAATTAACAAAATAACATAATTCTAACGTAAACACATACAAAATGATCAGATTAATGGATAAACACATATCAAACTATGCCCTAAAATATTATGTAATTTAAACTTATCACATCCCCACATTTAAACATTTACTTGTCCTCAAGCAAACAAAAACAATCAAACAAATCAAGATAACACAAAACATGTATATGCAATAATGACAGAATGACTTCAACTTAACGAAACAAATTTAACTATAAACCAAATCCTTCAAGTCATTCTAACTTATTAATAAGAGGAACCTACATCTAAGCACCTTAGACTAATTGTACAAACTAATGAAAATTTTAATCTCGAGTCTATTCACCCTATCACTTGCACACACATACTGATAATCATTCATTCAAAACAAAAGTGTGGATATTCCTCAGTATGTTTTCATGAAAAATCAAGCTACTAACAAGTTTGGTAGGTTTTTTATTTGACAACATTCTTTTGGTTGATTTTTCTTTAAAGAGATGAACCTAGTCTCTTTACGCAGAGGCAAACATTTCTGATGAATATTGATTTAGTTACTCAACTAAGTCATGTTGTTATTAAACTATTTAGTTGGAATGTCATTATAGCCTTTTTACGTGAAGGTACATATTTATGATGCAGGTTGATGTGGTTACTCAGCTACATCACATTCTCAACTAGCTACTAGCTCTATTCATAATCTGAAGGCTAACGGAATAGTTATTTGGTTAAGATTTATACAACTTTTTTTTAAACAAAAAATTTTGCGTACCTTATTGCTTTAGCTAATCGTTCTCATGAAAATGTACTAATAGTGCCACTTATTTGATTGGCCTCAAATTATAAATGAGCGTGGCAAATTCCTAGGGTGAATAGACTAATATCATATCCTAATTAACCAGTATATTTAGCCCTAAGTAACTTAGGTCACTAATATCACAAGTTAATAAATCTTCGCGACTCAAAAGGCTATATTTAAGGCCAAATCTATCCCGTTAATTCCTAGCCATTGATGCATTCACACAATTCACATTATGCAACCTAAACAAACTATCATACGATATGCAAACTTTACATTCAAGGTAAAAACACACAACCCTCCTCATACTTAAACAACACATTGTCCTCAATGAGAGAAGGGTACACAAAAACTAGGGGGAAATGAAACACAATATATGAAAAACATAAGGAGAAAATACTAACAAAAAAGAAAAGAAAAAGGTTAGAAGATAAAACTATTTATGGTGATGGAGTTGGTGATGTTGATAGTGTTGAGACCAAATCTAATTGACATCAAGAGTGTTTCTCTATCTTATAAATCATTCAAGAGAGTTAAAAAAAATAGCAATCCAAACCATTCCAAATCATTAAAAACTTATTTTAAAATTTAAAACAAACCTAACTACACAACAATTTATATCTAACTACTAAGCGTGTTAATTTAGGGTCATTAGCTTAACCTGCATCCTTGGAAGCTTAGCCCAGATCAATTATGAGTGGCTTGCTTCCACCCTTCTTGCTCAGCATCACTTTTTTAGCCTGTAAGTAAGCTACGAATTGCAAAATGATCAAAAGGACAATATTGACAAGATTATGAAAACCAATTAATTTGTATAATGTCCTTTTCACTAACAAACTGTCAACAAAATAGGGAATAAAAAACTCCTTAAATCTTCTATTAAGTCTAACTATTTGTTTAGTAAAAGGGTTAGTTGTTATCTTTCTTCCTTAGTCACCTTTGTCGCCTCTGCTTCTTCTACTTCACGAACAAACACTTCCATAGCTTCTTCAAACTCAATGTCTGTTGTCATTTGTTCTTCATCTTTTTTTAGAAGATTCAAACATATCAATTATCCTGAATGAGCTACTCTCCTTTAGATTATTTAATACATCATTCATGTTGAATGTCACTTGGTCATCATTAATCTGAAGGATAAGGTTCTTTTCATAGACATCTACCAAATATTTTTTGATGTTTACACTTGGTATATTAAGAACTGGTGAATAATAGGGGATTGGCATTCTTTTCTTCATCTCTTGGTCTTTAATAAAGTGGGTTTCAGTTTGATTTTCCAATGATCCTTCTGGCTCTCCCCCATTCTTAGTTGCGATAGCCTCATATTGCTCTCTTTAATGTATTTCCATATTACTTAGAGAGTCTTCCGCACTTCTCTTACAAAATTCACCGAAAACTTGTCATGCTCGAATCTCTAGGTTATGAATAGATAAGGCATGATTTTTTGTTAGTTGCTCAATTTTCTCTTCTAGTCTCTTCTAGCACTCTTTCATATCCGTGAGCTTTTCTAGGATCTTATCGAATTTAAAATCCCATGAATTGGACTCATCTTGCTAAAATCCTAATAGGACTTGATGTCCTAAGTGAGTACTTACATTGTTGGACAAATAGAAATTTTGGTGGTTTTGCCACCCTAGAGTTTCCAATAAGGATTGTTACTTCCCTAACCATACTTTTCCTAATTGTGGTTCACAAAAGTTCCTTGCTCCCTATAATACCTATCTTCTATCATTGTTCTTTCCATTTCTTCTTGGCATCCAGCTCTTCAGATGTCTCATTCCCACTCTAAGATGTCTTGTTGTGTCTCTAATTTACACCCCAAACTTCTCTTTTTTTTCTTTTTTAAATAAAAGATAAAACTTCGAAGGTGAGTTTAAAAGATCTTCAATATTCAAAAAACCTATCATCAAACTATTATTCCAATTCTATACAATAATAAAAATCAAAATAAACAAGAAATATGATCTGAATGGATGATGGGAGGCAGTGGCGAGGAGAAACTCTTGATATGGGAAATACATCGAGTCAACTTATTCTCCTCTTTTCTCTTCCTTCTTTTCTTTCTCTGTCTCTCGATCAATCCTCTTTAGGGTTTCTCCAAGGCAGCTGATGCAAAAGCTTCTCTTTACCTCTTTTCTTGTTCTTTAAATATCCTCTTGTATTCTAAGCAGCTCTAGCTTTGCCACGGTGACCACTAGCTTTGCCACGAAGAAAAGCCCAAAATCAGAAATCCGAAATCCAACATTCAACCCTTCAAAACAAACACATACATTCACATCCAACATCAAGCTAAGCATACTCATACATAAAAGAAACTTCAATTCTTCATACCATTACAAAACCCATGAGTTCGAAAAAACTTTGCTTACACAACATCTTACATATCAAGGCTAAAACAAAATACATAATGATGCTCAATGTTGATATGCTTAATAAGCTATCCAAAATAGTCACCAACTTAGTGCAAAGATCTCTAACTATTGCGGAGTTTTTTGATGCCTTGCAAGGGTCAACTGTCGTCTTGAGTCGCACCTGAGGAGGGAAAATAATGGGTTGAGCTACACAGCTCAGTGGCTAATATATTTATAGCCATCGGTAAGTAGCACAATTTCAAGCATATGTATGTATATATATCCAACAATTCAAGCAATCACACCATATTCAAGCAATTTACACATCCATCACATTTGTTTCAACTCACAAAACATTTCATAACATATAACACTTAATATACTTCATAATGAACAATTCAATTATGTAATGCACAACATATGGCTCGAGGGTTCCATGAAACAGAATGAGGAAACCGAAGTTTATCTTATGAACAGAATGAGTCCATTTCGGAGCTCATATGCCACAAGCGGGCAACCGGGAGAAGGCTCTTGTCAACGTGCACGTGACGAACAGAATGGTTCCACTCTCACCCAAACAAAAGCACATAATCATGCTCAGAATCATTTTATCAGATGATATATTTTCATGTTTTTCATTTAAATAGAATGCCATGACCGAAATCGAGGCATAACATGATCAAAATCATAATTTACTTATATCAAATCTCATGCTTCTGTCAAGGTATACGAAATCAGAATCATTAAAATCTTATAAAAAATCATTCTTAAACATTTTACCACATATTCAATCAAATGTCATGCATCTCACAATGCATAACATAAAACATATATTCACACATAGGAAAGAATTTTCCCAATCACACAATAACTATAAATACATCACCCACCAAATATCGCTTGATAATCCAAGTTCAATGTTGTCCTTCCTCTTGAAATTGGATTAGGTCTTCTTGGTTTGCTATAACAAACCAAGCTCTCATTCAAACAACATTCAAAGGAAACTCATAAAGTTTTGAAAATCAAAAGTGCTAACACTATAATCTATACTCAACTTCCATCCAAAATTTGAGATCTTTAGAGACTGTTTAAAATTTCCTTTCTTCATAAAACTTGTATCCCTATTTCTCTAGTTTATAACAAATCAAAAATCACCTCATTTGGAAACTGACACGCGCTGCAATGTGCGAGCCCAAACTCATCCAAAAACTTGTTTTTCCCACATTTTTTCACCATATACCTCCATCTTTCAATTAATCTTCATCTTAACCCTAAACCATCATCCCTACTTCATTTCTAAACTCATTCTAACCCAAAATCAGTCACAAACACAATATAATCAAAAGCCCAAGAAGATTAAACATTTTTGTACACCATTCATCCTCATTTTCACTTCTAACTATCATTAATCATGGTTAATCCAACCAATGAAGAAAAAAAGAACGCTTGCACTTACTTGTTTGGCTTCAAACTCTTCAAGTTCTTCAAGATCTTCAAAATCCTAAGTTTTCCCCTTCTTTTCTCTATTCCCACTATGCTTCTTCTCTTCCTAACAAGCCAACCATTTCTTCTTCTAATTTACCCTCTTAATGATTGCAAAATGACCCTTATACCCTTCCACTTATGCCTTAGAACTTAAAGGTTTAAGTGATCTACCAAAATTACCCCTCATGCATTCTTACTATAGTTATACTTTAATTCCATCAATTCAAACAATAATTCCTCCTAACATTGACATGCTAATTACTCCAAAATAATAAATCTAACTAAACCTCAAAATAAATTAAATCATTCTTAATAAAAAAATATAATTCGGGGTCCAACATTTCTCCCCTCCTTAAAGAATTTCATCCTCGAAATTCTTACCTGAGTCCACAAAGAGGTGCAGATAACTTTCCTTCATTGCTTCCAAGGGCTCCCATGTAGCCCCCTCTGTCGAATGGTTTCTCCAAAGAACTTTAACTAACTGAATTGTCTTGTTTCTCAAAACCTTTTCCTTCGATTCCAAAATTTCCACTGGTTGCTCCTCGTAAGTCAAATCCCCCCTTAACTGAACCTCTGAAGGTTGGACTATATGTGACGGATCGGATCGATACCTTCTCAATATCGATACATGGAAGACATTATGAATCTTAGACAATTCTGGTGGCAAGGCTAACTTATAAGGCAAAGGCCCAATCTTCTCAATAATCTCATACAGGCCTATATACCTCAGACTAAGCTTGCCCTTCTTACCAAATCTCAACACTCCCTTCCATGGAGAAGCTCTAAGGAACACTTTACCTCCAACTTCAAATACCATCTCTCTTCTATGTGCATCCTCATAACTCTTCATTCTGTCTTGAGCTACTTTAATTCTCTGCTTCACCAATTTGATCTTATCAACTGTAACTTGCACTAAATCAGGCCCTACAAGTCTCCTTTCACCTTCCTCATCTCAACAAATAGGAGTTTTGCATCTCCTACCATACAAAGTTTTATAAGGTGCCATTTGAATTCCCGAGTGATAGGAATTGTTATAAGCAAACTCAATTAAGGGCAAATGATCATCCCATGAACCTTTAAAATCCATAACACAAGCTCTCAACATTGCCTCCAGAGTCCGTATTGTCCTCTCTGATTGTCCATCAGTCTGTGGATGGAAAGCCATACTAAAATGCAACTTAGTTCCCAAAGCCTCCTGCAAGCATTCCCAAAACCTGGAGGTGAACCTCGGATATCTATCAGAAACTATAGAACTCGGAATCCCATGAAGCCTGACTATTTCATCTATGTATTTTTTGGCCAAAGTATTCAAGGAATCTATCTGCTTAATTGGCAAGAAATGCGTTGACTTGGTTAGCCTATCCACAATCACCCAAATTGCATCGTGTTTCCTGTGGGTTCTAGGCAACCCCATCAAAAAATCCATCGTGATCTTTTCCCACTTCCATTCCGAAATAGACAAAGACTTAAGCTTTCCTGAAGGTTCCTGGTGCTCAGCCTTGACTTGCTGACACACTAAACATCTACTAATATACTCTGCAATATCCTTCTTCATTCCTTTCAACCAAAAGTGTTCTTTCAAATCTCTATACATTCTTGTACTCCCTGGATGCATTGCATAGGGAGCATTGTGTGCCTCATCAAATATCTCATCTTTCAACTCTAATGAGTCCGGGACACACAATCTGTTTCCTACCACCATCAGTCCATCTTCTCTTATCTCAATTTCTGAAGGTTTACCCTTTTTAATCTCTTCTCCGAGCCTTCTTAAATGCTCATCATGTTCCTGAAATTCTTTAATCTTCTCATTTAACACTGAACTTACCTTAAAGTTAGCGAATAAGCTCCCAAATTCATCTTGCCTCAAAGTAAGACAAAGTTTTGAGGAACATATACTGTCTCCACCTGTGCCATGGTCGATTTTCTACTCAGTTCATCCGCTACTACATTAGCTTTCCCCGGGTGGTAGTCCATCATCAAATCATAATATTTCAACAGTTCTAACCATCTCCTCTATCTCAGATTCAACTCTTTCTGGTTCATCAGATACTTTAGACTTTTTTGATCCGTAAACACCTTGGTAGTGACTCCATATAAGTAGTGTCTCCATATTTTCAATGCAAAGATTATGGTAGCTAATTCCAAATTATGCGTAGGATAATTCATCTCATAAGACTTTAATTGCTTTGAAGCATAAGCAATGACTCTATCTCCTTACATCAATACACAGCCCAATCCTTTCCTTGAGGCATCACTATACACTATATACCCACTGCTACCTGAAGGCAAAGTCAAAATCGGTGCAGTTGTGAGCCTATTCTTCAATTCCTCAAAACTGCTCTGACACTCCTCTGTCCACACAAACTTCTGATTCTTTCTTGTCAATTTGGTAAGTGGAGCTGCTATTATAGAAAAGCCCTCCACAAGCCTCCGATAATATCCAGCTAAACCCAAGAAACTCCTTACTTCTGCTATGTTCTTATGTGCTTCCCATTTCATCACATCTTCTATTTTCCTTGGATCCATATACACTCCTTGTTCTGAGATTACGTGTCTGAGGAATGCTACTTCCCTTAGCCAAAATTTGCATTTGTCGAATTTGTCATACAACTCATTTTTTCTCAATGTTTCTAAGGTAATCCTTAAATGCTCTTCATGCTCCTTATCACTTTTGGAATAAACCAATATATCATAAATAAAGACAATGATAAATTGGTCCAAGAAAGTCTTAAAGACTCGATTCATCAATTCCATAAATGTTGCAGGGGCATTTTTCAATTCGAAGGACATAACTACAAACTCAAAATGCCCATACCGTGTTTTGAAATCAATCTTTGGCACATCAGACTCCTTTATCCTCAACTGGTGGTAACCCGGTCTGAACTCTATCTTTGAGAAGACTTTTGCCCCTTGCAATTGATCAAACAAATCATCTATACATGGAAGCGGATATCTGTTCTTAACAGTGACCTGATTAAGTTTCCGATAATCCACACACATCCTCAACAATCCATCTTTCTTCTTCACAAAAAGAACCAAAGCTCCCCAAGGTGAAGAGCTCGGCCTTATGTACCCTTTCTCCAACAACTATTCCAATTGCTCCTTAAGCTCTTTCAATTTCGCCAGAGCCATTCTGTAAGACGGAATTGAGATCAGCGTAGTACCTGAAAGAAACTCAATAGGAAACTCAATTTTTCTAGGTGGCGGTAGTCTTGGTAATTCCTCGAAAAAGACATCCGAGAATTCCATGACTACTGAAATATCTTCTAGCTTCCCTTTAACTGCCCTTGTGTCTACCATATAGGTCAAAAATGCCTCACATCCTTTCCTTAGCATCTTCTCTGCTGTTAGAGCTGAAACAATTCTGAGTGGGCTTGTTTTTCTGTCCCCAGAAAATACCACTCTTCTACCGTTATCCAATTCAAATTTCACTGTCTTCTGTTTACAATCCAAATAGGCAGTGTACTTCTCTAATGTGTCCATACCGAAAATCACATCCAATCCTCCCATTTTCAATGGCATTAAGTCCACCACCAAGAGTTCCCCACCAATACATATCTCACACTCTCTATACACCTAAGTAATAACAATATTGTTAGAGTAGTGCCCTAAAGGCAATCCCCTTTAGCGCTTTTTGTTCATAGTCATGTACAGACTTTATGAATAAA
>JANTNU010000008.1:29611179-29627370 GCA_024752395.1 Erythroxylum havanense
GGAGCTTTGTATTAAGTTAGTATTTTGGTTGGCCCTCTGAGCATATCATCATGGAGCATTTTCATGTATTTTGGATTGAAACTTCGATTTGTGTTGTACTTATTTGAGATTGCTGTTCAATTTACTCGAATTGTAATAGCATGGAGATCTTTTGTTTATGAGATGCGATTTATTCATTATGAGTATGTATATGTATGTGTGTGTAAATCGAATTGTGTATGGATATTGGGATCGAGTTCTTCACTTTGGGGCGTTCGTCGCTGGCGCAGCCCTAGGGGCCACCTCGGGAATAAGGATCCGGGACCGGGGCCCAACATACATTCATCAAGTTAATTGATTAGCTAGAGAAAGATCTTGACTAATTAATTGAATTGGTAAACTGATTATGTAGATTAAGAGATTACTTAATTATTTCCATTTAATTTGGCTAGGGACAATTAATTACACCTTGAGAGATGATAGTTAAAACATTAGGACATTTTAGGTGAGGTACAATTCAATTAACAAGGTAGGAAGGAGATAAGATAGGGAAAAAGTAATCTCTAGTTATTAAATCTTGAATTCTAAGTTTTTGCACTTTTGCTTTATCATTTGTTCATTGTTAACTGATTGATTTAGTTTAATTTTTTAATTTATATTTATTAAAATTAGTTCTCAAACAAAGCATCATAAATTAGTAGCGTCTAAATACAATCTCTGAAGGATTGATATCTATTCTTTACTTATATTTGTAAAATAATCTTTGGAGATTACATCCTCTTTAAGATTCTTTCTTATCTCTTTAAAGCTTCTTTATAAGTACTTAATTCTCCTAAAAGCTTGATTTTTGAATAATATAATTTTGGTTATACGGAAAGATAAATATGTTCTATGTTTGCTTTTTAATAAGAATCGTGTATATCAAAAAGTCTTACGTCGTAAATTCTGTCAGCGGTCGTTAAAATAAGAAGAGATATTAAAGAATGCATCAATAACAAATATTAACGACTAAGCAAACTTTTCTTACGCGATATTAATAACTACGAGTGAATGAGTGAATGGTTAATCAAATGAAATATAAACAAATTTAGAGACCGTAACTGTTTATGGTAATAATGCACGGTCTATTTGACAAAATAGTAAACAATGTCATGTTTCCTAAACTAAATTGGCATTATAGATAATTAAAGAACTTTTACGTTTTAAAAAATTATGATTTTTTTAAAAACTTTTCTTTTGTCTTAATTGCATTTTATTCATTTAAAGTTATTTTTTCTAATTTAATACAAAACTTTTGTTTGTTAACAAAGCACGGGCAAAGACAAACCCCTAGCAGTAGTACAACAACAAAGCAAGTTTTGCCCTAAAACCCCACCGAGTAAAAGAGCAAAACATATTAAAAGCACGGGCAAAGGCAAACCCCTAGTACTTCCATAAAGCAAGTTTTGCCCTAAAACCCCACCGAGTAAAGAGCAAAACATAATCTATGGGGAGCCACCAGAACAGCGTCACTGTGAACGGCGGCGGAGGAGGTGCTACGGCGGTGGACAAGGATGTTGATTTCGCAAATTACTTTTGCACTTATGCTTTTCTTTATCACCAAAAGGAGATGCTCTCCGATAGAGTGCGCATGGATGCTTATTTTAACGCCATTTTCCAGAACAAGCACCATTTCCACGGAAAGGCATGCATTTCCTTAACCAGAAGTTGTTTCACATTAAGGCACCATCCTTTTTCGTTTTGTGTTCCAGAGTTTTACTTTTTTTTATAAATGCAATGCTAGTTCTTTTTCTTAGCTTAAGCTTTTATATTGGCAAATAAACCTGTTTTGAGATTTGGGCCATCCTTTGTAGATCATGGCGACCTACGCTCGTTTATCTTTTCTTGGGACGCGTGATTTTTCATATGCCCTTAAGAAATTTGAGTTTTTAGATTTAGATTTGTTTACCAAATTTGACTTATGATGTTTTAGAGATGAGTAAGAGATCTACTTTAAAGTGGTTATTCAGCAAACGCCCCTGTTCTCTACCCTAATCCACCCTGACATCCTCCGCCAAGCAAAGCCAGAAGGGAAGGAAAGGACATGCCTAGTTCTATATTTAATTTTAATTTATTTTGGTGAACCTTTGCTGCAGACTGTGCTGGATGTAGGAACAGGTAGTGGCATTCTTGCTTTATGGTCGGCTCAAGCAGGTGCAAGAAAGGTTTATGCAGTTGAAGCAACTAAAATGTCTGAGCATGCTCGCACGTTAGTCAAGGCACATAATTTTGAAGATGTGGTTGAAGTGATTGAAGGTTCCATGGAGGATATCATCCTGCCAGAGAAAGGTCTGAAAGTTGAATTAGTTATTGCCACCAACCAGGGCAAACTGCATTTTCCATTGTTAATTCATGATTCTAGTTTCCTCGCAGTGTTGAATATAGTCTTGAATTTGACTCATGACAGTTGATGTTATTATTTCGGAGTGGATGGGATACTTTCTTCTGCGGGAGTCCATGTTTGATTCAGTTATATTTGCACGTGATCGCTGGTTGAAACCTAGCGGAGTCATGTAAGCAATTCTAAGCCTACACATTTTCCATGTTTAGTTTGACCATTGGCTTGTGTTTAGCATTCCAATCTGATAGCTTGTACTTCTACTGCTTTGATACTCTACAATCAGATTATAATGTTTCTTTCCTATGCATATTTTTTTTAGAGATTATCCATCAGTGATGCTCACTTCATAACTTGTTATCATGTTATTGATACGCTACAGGTATCCAAGTCATGCCCGCATGTGGATGGCACCTATTAGGTCTGGATTGGGAGAAAAGAAGAAAAGTGATTATGTTGAAGCAATGGATGACTGGTATGGTTTTGTGGAGGACACCAAAACTCATTATGGTGTGGATATGAGCATTTTGACAAAGTCTTTTGAGGAAGAGCAGAGGAAATATTATCTACAGGTTTGTTCTGATATAATTATGTGCTTGAATGACAACTTCCTGCATCATTTGTGTTTAGTTCATTTGTCTTTCCAAATTTCCATCTAGGATAGCGCATGTTCTGACTTCTTACTTCATAACATATGAAACATTTTCCTAGTTTGTTATACCGGACAGATATATCTATCTATATGTTGCTAATTCCCGTTAAAGAGGTTAGTTCATGTGGCTTGTCCCTTTCTCATTTTAGTGGTAGTTATAGGTTTAGAACCATGTGAAATGTTAAATCATGGCAATATATAGTGGTATGTTAGCGAAGTTCAACACATGCACTGCCACAGTAGTTCACCAACTCACAAACAGACGGGGGTCACTACTGAGTGTCAAATTGCCTGGTTGATGAGTGTTTGTTATTAATAACTTGATCCTAGGATGTGATATGGTACAGCTTTTGTTGCAATTCTTCCATTTGGACAGTGCTATTTAGTGCGAAACTCGATAAACAGAGTGCTGGTTGTTGAATAACAGTTTGTTATTCCTTCACTACGTGAATGAGATCTGACCCTACATTGTCCAATACTTATGCATGTGATATGTGATAATGTTTCTTCTTCCAGTTGTAAACATTATGCAAATACAAAGATAAAGAATGTTTAGATCCTGCCGTCTTTGAAGTTGTAGCATATCTGGTATGTTAGACTGTGCCATGGAATTAACTTTAAAAGTACATTCTATGGAATTTTCTGTAGACATCATTGTGGCAAAACCTTCATCCACATCAAGTTATAGGAACAACAGCTGTTGTAAAGGAGATTGATTGTTTAACTGCTACAGTGAATGATATTCTTGAAGTCAGATCAAACTTTTCATCATCAGTCACTCTGGAGAACTCAAGGCTCTGTGGTTTTGCTGGATGGTTTGATGTCCATTTTCGGGTAAGTTGAGTGTTATAGCATCGTGATTGATTTTAAGATTAAAATCTCTGGCACTATAATGTCCTTTTGGTTACTGGGCCTCCAGGGAAGCGGCAATGATCCAGCTCAGCAAGCAATCGAGTTGACAACCGCTCCTAGTATAGATAATGGCACACACTGGGGCCAGCAGGTCTGTATGGCTGTATTTGTGATGATAAATTATAATGATTATAAGAGAGAATGTGGGCATTTTGATTTGTTTTTGGAAATTAAATTAATTGTATTTCCAAATGAATAAGGCTAGGCCTTAAGGAGTTATGTACTAAGGCTAGATATACATTCAAAATTTCAAAATATGACTGTTGGTGTTTCCGCCAATATGCCATGCTTTTTGATTTTAAGTTCCAACTAATTCATTGACTACTTAATTACATGGAAAACAATGGTATTTGAGATTATGTCGTGATGGTATTCCTTTTTGGGCTTTGATGGTCAGTTGCTTCTTCAACTGCATTTTTTTATACAATTTAATGCTTTTGTTTATGCAACAGGTTTTCTTCTTACATCCTCCTATTTCAATAACTGAAGGAGATGAATTGAAGGTTTCTTTCGTGATGATCCGCTCCAAGGAAAATCATAGATTGATGGAGGTTGACCTTGGCTGTGAGATGAGACAATCTTGTGGCAAACTGCTTCCTCAAGTCAGAAAGAGATACTACATAGAGTGAGGAAAAGAAAGCTGACAGTTATGTACTTTGACGATTCCAAGGTATGATTTGTCACCTATATTTTAATAGTCAGTAACTGTGATAGCTTATTTGCTGTGGCTAGGCAGTTCATTGACATAGTTTGTGTACTCTTCTTGCTTTTGAGCTTGATTTTAATCTTCATTTCAGATACTATTTTAAGGTCTTAATGAGTCCAGAAACTGTTTGATATGTGCGGAGCTTAAACAGCCATGAGGCTATTGTAATCAAGGACACAAACCTTTTCTTGGTCACTTCTGTACAATGCATTTCTTCATTTGGATGGTCTCAATAAGCCAATGTATGTGTGTGGACAGTTGAAAGCAACAATTGATAGCATTTTTCTGTACATAGGTTTAAAATTTCTTGGAAACTTAAGAGTAGACCTAAAAGAAACAAAATGGTGCTTTATGAGTAATTAAGACAAAAAATCTTTGTCTTCTAGATGTTTCACAATTCACTGCATTTTGTTTTATGTTTCCTTGATCCAGTAAAATGCTAAAGAGCATCAACTGTCAAATTTTGGTGATTGGCACTGTCAAGATAAATTAAAGAATTTTTTTGACCGAAGGGATTTCCTCAAACTTGTGTTCGCTGATGGTGCAAATGTAGCTCAAGAATGGAGATCTCAGTGGAATGTATTCTTCTGGTTTTTAGCACTTCTTTAGTTTAGTTGAATGGAACATTTTATTGTAAGGAAAGGAACTGAGTAGATCTCCAAGGGTAATGTCCTATATTTTTCAGTGTCATCATGAGAGGACATGCTGTAAGTTTATGCAACGACTGGATTACGGGATGTAGAGGTTTTAACTAGGCGTGTACATCATCTCTTAGTATAAGTAGACACCAAGTCAAGCAAGCTTTAACCTTCCCATCCAAACATTGAAGTGGTTGGTTGTTTTTTCAAATGGGTTGTTAGAAGTCTTTTTGTGATGCTAATGTTGGAATGATTGGCAAATGGAGCGTTCAATCCGTTAATTTTCACAATTGGAGTGTTTAAAATCTTTTGAAATATTCAACATAATTCCTTTACAAGCGTATTTTGAGAGTTAATGGGTCATCTGACTCCATACAATTAGTTGTTGGGTTCAAGTGTGTATGTAATGTATATATATTTTATGTTAGGTTTTATGTATATAGATACTATATATATGTATATATTTAACAATTTATTCTTTTGTGATTAGGAAAAATTAAATGATTAAAAGAATTTTCATAAATGCCAGCTTTCATTTAAAAAGTATTGCATTGTATGGGCATCTTTACGTCTTCACTCATATCAACAATTAAGGGGGCGATTGGTTTATACGGAGAAATAATAATAGAAAGGAGAATAAATATAGTGAGAAATAAAAATAGATATAATCATTATAATTATGATAGTTGGTTAAGAGTAAAGAATTGTTATTGTTATTATTGATAGTGGTTGGTTTGTTAAAAATATTGAGAAAAATTTTTATATTATAATTAATTAATTAATTACTTATATTTTAATTACTTATATTAGTTAATTATATTTTAATTAAAAATAAAAAGGAAAATATGTGTTAGTGTCACGTGATACATTGTCAACATTTTAAAATAAAATCTTCCAAGTGTATGCTCAAGGGTATCAGTAGTAAGGACTCTACCTTATGACTAGTCAATTTCGTCACATGCTATTGTGTAGGCATTTTTGCCTTGTGAACGTTTTAGGGAACATTCACAAATTCATGAATATGTTTTGGAATGTATTTTGTGTAAAGAATGCATGTATTTGAATGTTTTAAAGTTAAATGCATGAATATGTTTTAGTCTTTCTTTAAGATTAATGAAGTGATTGTTAAGATTGTTTATGAATGGACTTAAGTCCACAAATTGTAGTGGTGATTTTGATGTAATTATAGAAGTGTTTTGAACTTTTAAAGGAATTTTGAAATTTTTGAAAAAGTCAAAATACAATTGTTATGTTGCTGAAATTTTTAATAAAATTAAAAAATAAAAATCTCTGCTGTTCATATTTATGAACTTTGAGTTAAAGCTTTTCAATAAGAAGGGGCAATAGACTTAGTTCTACGAGAACTTTCTAGTTCATCGTAGGGTGTCAAGTAGGCCACCTTGGCATTTCAAGATAGAGGCTTGTTAATGATGCCTCTTTATGTTCTTCATGTGCATAACATACATTAGAGAGTGACTTAATATGGAGTTTCTTTAAGTTTAGCCATGACTAATCCACACAATTCTTGATCTAGCATCAGCGTAATGTTACCTCTGAATAAAATGATCTTGAAATTTCCATCATTTCCTTCTTAGCGAATCTAATGATCAAGAGATATTAAAGAAGCATGCCTGTGCTTACAGAAGGTCCAAGGATTGGATGATCAAGAGATATTAAAGAAGCATACCTGTGCTTACAGAAGGTCCAAGGATTGGAAGCGAGACGACCCGGCGATTAAATTCGTGGTGGGAATCAAGCATTGTCTGAACAAGCTGAGGCATGGTCCATCCTCTACTTGAAACTCCTTTTTCTAAATCATTGCTTTCGCGTCTTATTAATAATCAATTTATTCACAACTTTACTAAGTTAACCATACATTCAAACCATCCATTTAACATTATCAAAATTCACATTTACTTAAAATTACTATGAATGAAACCTTTAATTGGGGTTCTCCACAAAATAATTATTCTTGTATACTTTTGAATAATAAACATTTCTTTTATCATTGTCTTTAATTATAAACAAAGCTTGAAAATATTTTCCTTGTATTTCTTATGCCTCAAATAGACTCCTTAGCTTTCGAATATCAAATCCATAACCATTATTGAACTATTTGTTGTACCTTTGTCATTTCTCATCACATTCTTTAGAGGTAAATCAATCATTTAACATCATATAGTAAGATACTAACATAATATCCTATTCATATAAAAATCATTCAATTACCTCCAAAATGTTACTATCTCATAACGAAATTTTGAGCTTATCAAACCTCAATCTCTTCAAATAGGGAGTATCCTCATATTTTTGTTCCTCAACTTCGATGTTTAATGAAGATATCTCTACTTGTCCATTTCTAGCAATACAAAACACTGATGTGATTTCAGGTACCTCAAAACTCAATATGATACTTTATTAGTTCCTAAATTTTTTTATTAATCATCTAAAATCTTCATGTCATACTTATTCAAAGGTCTAATACATAATTATTACCATTCTCCCAATCGTCAATTATAATTATCTGTAAAATAATATCTCTAAATTCTAATGAGACAATGCTCCATTATGGATCAAAACTTATCACTCACATTTCCTTGAAAAATTTACCAACATTTTCACTTATTTGATTTTCAAGAAATATAACAATTGACTTACATCAAAGAAACTTAAAATAATGAATGTTCAATATTTAGAATAGATATAGTAATATGCTTACAACTGAAAGCTTACATCAAACTGATCATTGCTTTCAAAAATATTGTTCAATCATTAATCTTGATTAAAGATTCCATCAAAATGTCATCCATAGCATTACTTTGTACGAATCCATAAATCACCTTGCAATCAAAATATACTTGACCTTAAAAACAAAATTTTAAGCTAAATAACCTAATAATTAATCATCAACTGATTCAACCACAATAAGCAATTTCATCCTCCAAATATATTCACGATTTACTTTTCCATTATTAAAATGTTAAATAACCTAATAAACTTCTATTATTATCGATTCATAGAAACTAAATAACTTGTATACTAAATTCCTAGTACTTTTCTAGCTATTATGGTCGATATGCTAAAAGACAGGAGCATTCCATATTTCCCATGAAATACTATATCTAACTTGCCTTGTGTACCCATCCTAACTTCCTTTAGAAGTAATCCACATCGATAGAATACACTTTTAGTCATTTCCCTTCCTATTATGACTTTATAGCCATGAATGTCTAATAAGATCAGCACATTAAAGAGCTTCTAAGTCCTAGTAGTTTGTAACTTCCTCCATAAATGTTCTACACTACTGGCGTAGTTTTAGTGAAGGTAGTTATTATCATATGACACTCTAACAACTCCAACTTCACATTAACCTATCTAACTAAATCTTTTAGCACATACGAATGCATAGTTCTGGGATTGATCTAAATATATTCATCACTACCAAAACTATAATCATACCTATCACTATACCGAATATATCATCAGCATCCAACTGGGTTACTACAATTACCCCAGCCTATGCAAATGGTCTCCCTCTATATTAGCTAGGCCTTGGTATTGAGCTCCTAGTATTTTGACAGTCTTTGAACATTGTGGGATCTGACTAACCTTGACTAGACAGTATTCCTCGTCTCATCCTTTTGTCACCAAACCATTTTATTTTTAGAGGTATCACCAGTGTATGTAATTTTTTACCATTCTTTCAATTGTTTTGACTATTTTCTAAGGGGGAACTAGTCATATTATTGAGAATTGGGAAACTAAGATAAATTCTTCCTAGATAAGAGAGACCTATATAGCACCAATAGGCTATTATTCTTTATATCTTTTCAACAAGAGGCAAGCAATCATTGTAAGTTGATTTCCTAATAGTGATTGGCATGCCTAGATACTTGAAAGGAGGATTTTTTTAGCGTAAGTTTTGATAATTGAGATAGCAAGCTTACCTAGTGACTTGCTCCTACTAAACTATTAAAACAACTCTTATCCCTATTAATCAATAGCACTAAGATATTGCTAAAGGCTTGTAGAGAGTTTATTAATGAACAAAATTTGCTTGCATCAACCCTCATAGAGAAGAAGCAAATCATTAGTGGAGGATAGGCTATAGATCTTCAGCTTTTTGCATCTGTTATAGATTTTAAAGTTTCCTTCATAACTTATAATGTGATAAGTTAGTCTAGTCCTTAGTTATTTAAAGTAAATAAGTAAAGGGAGATATAGTTACTTTGTCTCGGCCTTTTATCACCATTAAAATAAATGTATAGGTTCACCATTTACAAGGACACTAAAAGAAGTGGTGATGCACTTCTCGATCTAGCTTATAAATCTAAAAGGTAATCCAAAAGTTCCAAATGTGTGTATGATGAAATTCTAATTAATATAATCAAATGTTTTATTAAAGTTTATCTTTATTACATATCTTTTAAACGATTGTTTCCTGTCGTAGTTTTTAAACAATTCCTAATATTGAGGTATATTATCTCTAATTTATTTCCCTGGAATGAATGCTCCTTAAGTTAGGCTAATAATATATTTTAACACATGCCTAAGCCTAATGGGAAGTAACTTGGCAATGACTTTATACATTGTGTTTTAGTAAGAGATAGGTCTAGGTCCTTCAAAGAAGTTAGATTAGGTAACTTTGGTATGAGCTTTGTTAAGCTCTCTTAACATTTTTCCTTTATTGAAGAATAAAAAGTGGCCTCAGTAACTTTAGATTTTATTAGGTTCTAAGAGTTTTAGAAGAAATATGTGTTCCATTAGAGCATGGTCTTTATTTGGATTAAGGTTCTTAATTGCTTTCTCCAAATATGAGGCATTAAATGGTCTAATGAGTTATTCATCTACTTCATTTGTGATTTGTCAATGGAAGAAGGAGGTTAGTACTTACACAGGTGAGCGATTGTTAATGTGTGTCCCAATAGTGTTTTGAAAGTAATCACAGGCATCTAAAAGTTTCTTTTGCTATGCCTGAACCTTATGACCATCCCTTTTGATCAAAGATGTGATTATGTTGTTGTTTCTTCTAAAGAGAATAGATTTGTGAAAAAAAAAAACAGTTTTTTATCCCCTTTTTTAGCCATTACACTTTAGACTTTTACTTCATTAAGGAGTTATTCACCTCTACATCATATGTATAATTCATTCAAGTTATTCTCTCATCATTTAGTTTTCTTATATCTTTTAGGGCTTGATAAAAATCTCTTTGAACTTAAAGGAGTATACCTCTAGTTATTTGAACAGTCTTACATGTTTTGTTATACCTTTTCTAATTTAGTAAGTTGAGTTCCTCCTTTACCATCTGTAGCTTCCTAATACATGTGTACCTATCTTGGGACAATTGACATAATGTTCTCTAGAAACCTCTTATTGAGGTCATTCTTAGACGGTTCGAAACAGGACTTCTAGATCTACAACTTTTATGAAGATCGCAAAGCGAGATTTTGTCATTTAGAGGATAAAAAATGCAAATTTCCTGCAGCTGTCCCGTGTATGTCCACCTAACACACATAGATGGGCTTGGGAGTGCTTTCCAGACCTGAGAATGTCCGTTTAACGGACATGCCCTAGGCTACTGGCGTTTTTACACCCAAGAAGGTCCGTTTAACGGACCTGAAGTTCATCTAACAGACATTGGTGATCCAAAACTTCTTCCAAAGCCTCTCCAAAAGTTCCTACATCCATTCTAACATCATATTCACTCATAATCTTCCCAAATTCACTTATTCTAATGTAATATCACTTCTTAACCATCCAATTACCAAAATGATTTCATAAATCTTCCAAATCTCAACTCAAATGATTCATCTCATACAACAAATTCCCATATTTCACCATAGTTGTTATGTATACATCTTGTGTAACATTACTAAATTATAAAGATCATAACTCTCAGCTTTGATATCCAAAAATTTCATACTTTATAGTGTTGGAAAGCTAAGAGGATAAGCTACAACTTTCCAGAAGATCACTTTGTCTAATCTAGCCTAGATTAATGCAGTTTTTTCCCTGACGTTAAAACACAATTCCCATCTTTCTTTTCCATAATACATCTCACTTATATGTAGCAACAATTCGTATTCAAAATTTATCATCCCAATTTGATAACTTCTTCAGATGTACCTAATTCTAACTTAACGTCATCCTTAATTAATTCATATTTCAACTCCACCTCATCCATACCCAAATTCACATTTCAATTTGACAATCATCAATACACAAATTCAAATTTCAATTTGACAATCATCCATAAACAAATTCATATTTCATTAAGTATATATACTAAAAGCGAGTTCGAATGGATGACCACGCAATCCATCTCCATCGTCCATTTAATCGAGCGGCTTATATTCTTTATTATTTTGTTTATTGAATGTTGTCTCCTCACACGATACACTTAATAATCATGCAATCTTCTGACGCAATCTTGAATGTTGTGTCCTCACACGATATACTTAATAACCACGCAATCTTCTGACGCAATCTTCAGACGCCTTATTTTGTCAGACGACCATGTAATGCATGCCTTTGTGATTGTTTATATCTGTTCATTGAATGTTGTGTCCTTTCTCTATCTTATTTTTTCCTATCCGCCCTTGCCTTCCTCTGCTTTGTGGTCAGTTTTCCTTCTCGTTTCTTTTTTGTGTTTTATATTTTAGTTTTCTTTTTTTACTTCTATTTCAGTGATAGAGCTGTCAGCAGATCAATCAGCATCGAAGGATGGAAACGACGACGTTTTAAAGGAACAAGAGTTGGGATGGATGAGCACGCAATCCAGCTTTGGTATCAGCCGTGGTTTTATATTTTTATTTTTTACTTTCGTTCACGTTTGCTTGTGTGCACATTTCCTTCTAGTTTCATCCACATTTTTATGTGTACAGATGGCCTACAACTTTGTAAAGTTTTCGTCTTACTTTCATTTCCTTGATACCTCTGTTGTTGTTCCGTTAAAACGCCATCGTTTCCATTCTCCGTTTTTGTCCCGCTGGCTGTCGATCCGGCGCCAATTGATCTGTTGGCAGCTCTATCGCTCAGCTTCAATGGCCGCTTCCCAATCCACCTGCAGACCGGGTCGCCGTTAACCTTCACCGCGTCCCCGCATTACGCTGATTCGTCTCTCTTTCCTCCGTGTAAAGACACTTTCTTGGTGCTTTTAAGGGTGATCTGATGAGTCTCTTCTTGCTCATTGCCTCATCTTCTCTTATCTCTGTCACAGTGGTGGTGGTTGTCGTAGCTGTTGTTGCTGTCGAAAGAGTATCAGTGGCATTGCTGTATATCTCGGAGGCCTTAGTGATTTCTGGAGTTTCCTCTGTTACTTGTAAATCTTCTTTGAACTTTTTTTGGTGTGTACAGATGTTTTTGGAGTTTCTCTTCAGGTTTGGTCAGTTTTCGTTTTTTCTTTGGTTTCTTTGACTTTCATAGGGTTTTTTTCAACATTTGGAGTTTCTTTGTAAATGTTTCTGCGGCTGTAGTCATCGCTTAATACCATGACGCCATCCTCATTTACCCCACGGAAACAAAAGTCAAAAATTGAATTCTATAACTCGAACCTAAGTTAGTGCAGACTTGGATATGAGGAGATTTATCATGTTGTTCATCGTCAGTGTCAGTCCATATAGCAGCTACTTGTGATCCAATAGGAAGATTGTAAATGCGTTGATCAAAATTGTATCTTGAAGAATTGTAATATTATATAGCATAATATGGTAACCGCTTCGTCTCAGTTTCCAGTTCGTCTGACTTATCGCTTCGTGTTATTTTTATTTGTGCACTATATTAAAAGTAAGACGAAGTGACGAAGTCAAAGTAAGACGATACAAGCAAGACGATAAAAATAAGACGATCAAAGTAAGACGATCGAAGTAAGACGATAAAAATAAGACGATAAAAGTAAGACGATAGAAGTAATGCGATCGACGTAAGACGAAGTAAAAGTAAGACGATAGAAGTAATCCGATCGAAGTAAAGACGATGTAAAAGTTCGACGAAATCAAAGTAAAGAAGAAGTGAAAGTGAGACGATAAAAGAGAGACGAAGTGAAAGTGAGACGAAGTGAAAGTAAGATGATAAAAATAAGACGATGTCAAAATAAGACGATCAAAGTAAGACGAAGTCATAGTAAGACGATAGAAGTAAGATGATTAAACTAAGATGATAAAAGTAAGACGAAGTGAAGTGAGACGATCAAAGTAAGACGATAAAAGTTAGACAAAGTCAAAGTAAGATGAAGTTGAAGTAAGACGATAGAAGTGAGACAATAAAGTAAGACAATCAAAGTAAGACAATCAAAGTAAGACGAAGTGAAAGTAATCCAAGTAGGACGAAGTGAAAGTACGACTATAGAAGTAAGATGATTAAAGTAAGATGAAAGAAAAGCAGACGAAAGCAAAAAGCAGACAGAAGTTGTATTAAAAAACAGACGATGAAAAGCAGACGAAGAAAAGCAGACATCAGAAAAGCAGACGGTAGAAAAGCAGACGCAAGAAAAGCAGATGCAAGAAAAGCAAACGCAAAAAAAAGCATACGAAGAAAGGCAGACGGAACAAAAGTAGACAGAAGAAAAGCAGACGGAAGAAAAGAAAACGAAAGAAAAGCATACGAAAAAAACAGAAGTAACGTATTGTAGAAGTAAGCAAACATGAGGAGAATTAGAGAAGAAGAGGACTAGAATAGAGATTGACGTTTCCATTCCATTGATAGGTGACAGATTTCTGGAGACCGCCAAATTTTTTTACTTGTGGCAAGGAAAGACAGGCTAACTCCCAAAATGTATGAACCAGACATTTAGATATGTGTTTCTTGTATCGAATAATCTTCTAACTATTATAATAATGTCGAATCCTGCCAATAACGTATTGCAGAAGTAAGCAAACATGAGGAGAATTAGAGAAGAAGTGGACCAAAACAAAGATTGACGTTTCAATTAATAGGTGATAGATTTCTGGAGACCGCAAAAATTTTTTACTTGTGGCAAGGAAAGACACGGTAACCCCTAAAATGTATGAACTAGACATTCAGATGTATTTTTCTTGTATCGAATAATCTTCTAACTGCTATAATAATGTCAAATCCTACCAATAACATATTGCAGAAGTAAGCAAACATGAGGAGAATTAGAGAAGAAGACGACCAGAACAGAGATTGACGTTTCAATTGATAGGTGATAGGGTTCTGGAGACTGGCAAAATTTTTTACTTGTCGCAACGAAGGCCACGGTAACCCCCAAAATGTATGAACCAAACATTGAGATATGTTTTTCTTGTATCAAATAATCTTCTAACTACTATAATAATGTCCAATGCTACCAATGAAGTATTGCAGAATTAAGCAAACATGATGAGAATTAGAGAAGAAGAAGAGGACCAGAACAGAGATTGACGTTTCGTTGATACCACTCCTGTGCTCACACAACATTGAGATGTGTTTTTCCTGTATCGAATGATCTTCTAACTGCTATAATAATGTCAAATACTGCCAATAATGTATTGCAGAAGTAAACAAACAAGAGGAGAAGAAGAAGAGGACCAGAACACAGATTGACGTTTCAATTGATAGGTGATAGATTTCTCCACACCACCAAAATGTTTTTACTTCTCACAAGGAAAGACACGGTGACCACTAAAATGTATGAAGCCGACATCAGTTTCAAATTATTACGATATAAAAAATTTGTTATAAGATTCGTTGCTGTTTTTACGATTACTGCTTAAATTCTCTTCTGCAACTTAACACTTGCGTCATATCAAATGTAACAAATCAAACAACCTGTTTATCTATGTTTCTAATTATTATACACGTGCTACTCCTGACAGGTTGACCTTCTACAATAATTTTTTCTTCTTCGGAAATTACTATCATTGCTTGCTTTTACTCTTCTCTACACATTCAGACGGGATTTGTTGGTTGAAGGTCTGGTATAACCTTTATCACTGTTTGCTCTATAATTGGGTAAATAGTGTATGGTTGACTAGTCATCTTTGCGGGGTATGGTTTTGTTCCATCATACCTCAAGGCCTCATAAAAGTTCCTTTCATCTTCATTCAACAGATGCCATGTACAACTATTTATCGAAATAGGTTGTAAATATACCTTCGCTAACCTCTTCGGTGTATCCCTGATAATTATTAAAGTACTCCCCTTATTTACAGGTTGAACCTCTTCAATCATTCTGATTCTCAAATCTTCTTTCCTCAGAAGTTGAGAGGAATTATACTAAACCAGATTGAGTTCCGTTGATTCCTCCTGTTGAACCTGTACCAAACTAAGTTCTGTTGATTCCTGCTGTTGAACCTTAGTAGGAATAGCCTTCACCAGACTTAGTTCTGTTGTTGTTTCCTGTTGAACATCCGTAGGAGTAGTCTATACCAGACTAAGTTCTGCTAGTTTCTCCTTTTGAACAACAGAGGGGTAGCCTTCATCTGACTAACTTCTGCTGATTTTACTGGTGAAACATTAGTAGGAGTAGCCTTTTTCTAACTAACTTCCTTAGCAGTAGGAACATTCTTCTTCTGACGTACTTTCCTAGTCTTCTTCACTGCCTCAGTCATTCTTGGAGTCTTTTGAGATTGGGATTTCTGCTTCTCAAACTCCAATTTTCTTTTCCTCTCAGTCCCCTTAGTCTGTTTGGCTGTATCCTCATTTAAAATAGAGACTACAGACCTTGTAGCCTTAGGTGCGCCTATCTTAGAGATTTTTGCCTGACTCAGTTCTCTAGATCTCTTTTCTTCCTGTTGTTGCAAGGTTCAAATCCTGGGTGATCTCTTCACTTTCTTTGGAATTTCACTCACAAGCTTCTCCCCTTTTCTCTTCAAATCCTGAGTAATCATCTTCTCTTTCAATGTTTCTTATGATGATTTCCTCTTTTCAATCATGGGCATGCTTCCACTAACTTGAGATTTAGAACTCGTTGTAGGAGATTTCTTCT
>JANTNU010000008.1:29627470-29637478 GCA_024752395.1 Erythroxylum havanense
GCAAGTAATGATTTCTTAAAAGTTTTGAAATCTACCGTTTTTCCAAACAAAGCATGTTTTCTTTTTCCGATCCAACATTCTTTTGCCTTCTTCTTGTTTAATCTAAATACATTGCATTCTCCATTCCAGAAAGATAACAACAATCAAGGTTACCTCTTCTATTTCAACAAACAAAGAAAAACCGTTCAGGTCAGTAACCGATTCTTTTGTCCATTACTTTTTTGATCCAAATCTTTTCAATTTATAATGTCAACAAAACCCATTCTTTATCTTTACACGCCATTTTTTATAGGTTCCCTCCTTATTCTCTGCTGCATTCTTCCACTCGAACCTTCGTCTTATTCTTGTTTCTCAATAAAATTGTGAAATAATTATGACATTTATAGATTAATTTGATTATTTTAATGGCAAATATGAATTCCAACTATTTCAAGCGCAAAAGATATTTGAAAAGTGCCATAAAGCAGACATATGATCTTCAAAATGAGCTAGATGAATTACTTATCGGATACCATGCACGGAATAAAAAGGCACATAATAGTTCACATGAACTTCGCTACATTGAGATGTATGAAACTAGTCGAATGATAAAGATGGCCAACGATCTCAAAGAAGTAAAATTCGAGACAAGGAAATTTTATGAAAGACAAATTCAAAAACTTATAGATTAAGGTATCTTTATACTGCAAATGTAAATAGTAGACATGTAAACTATTTTAAACGTATCTCAAAGAAAGTTATTTCATCTTATTTCTTCTCCCAACCAATGCTTATTTCATTACATTTTGATATTATTTTTTATTTAACTATGACGTTAAAATTTTCCCTGCGTATAAATTCAGTGGGCATTTTCACTGTACATTTCCGCATAATTAACCTGCTAGTTAACATTATAAAACAAGATTTTACAAAGCCTTAATGGCATTTCAAGCCGTAATACATTAATGCTCCAAAATCCCCAAATTACACAAGATACTTGAATAATGATTGCTCAAAAAGCAACTACAGCCTTGTTTTACATAACATACTCCAAAAACAAAACAAAACATGCAATTTCAGAGTGATATCTTGACTTTCTTTCACTCGGTCTCTTGCGCATCACCTGAATAGAGGAAGGAGAGTGGGGGTGAGCTTAAAAGCTTATAGGTAATAGGTTTATAACGAGAAACAAGCAAAAACCATTGAAATATTTATTTTCATTGAAAAATTCACATTGAAATCCATGTAACACATATTTCCCAAATTCACAACTTATCAAGCCATTCATAAACATCATACATCATAAATTCATCAAACTTGACATAAATCATAAACACATAAGTACATCAAAAATGGTTTGGATAGATCCATAAACATGACAAATTACACATTTCCACATAATAGTCCTATGTAGTCGTAAACTTGACGTACTATCGTAATCCCATATAGTGGTTTTGCGTAGACGTAAAATTGAGAAAGTCCATGAAGGAGCTTCGTGCCACTAGTGGGTAGGAGGGAGAAGCCTTTAACTTGGTCAATGTGCACGTGATATTCTTGAATGGATTACACCAAACCCACATAACATGTTATTCATGAATTGAAAACTGTTTGCCCAAATGGCACATTCTTGGAAACTTGTTTTTCATGAGCACGAAATATTTTATATGCATTTCTGAAACTTAATTTCCTAGACAAAAGTCTTTTCAAAACTATTTCCATATCACAATTCATCATCAAGGTTCATACACCAAAACATGTAGCAATTTCACAAATCATTCAAAGCCATAAAAGCAACATTTATGAGGTAATTGTAATCATTTTTTCTCTTGCTTTAAAAGGAAACATTCATAGCTCATTACTCAATTATAAACATGAAACCTACCTTGAATTCCTTCCTTAAAGACTTGCTCAAAATGACCTCTCCCCTTGCTCCTCTTGTCTTCCTTGATTTCCTTTAACAAAAGCCAAAAATTTTATTCAATAGGAATTCCAATTGAGAACTCATAAGACACATTCACTAAAATTGATCCTAGAATTCTTAAACTTATACATTTCTTAAGCTTTATGAACCAAAACCCTTTCAAATCTTCAAAAGATTTAGAATAACCTTACCTTGGATCGTCACTAAATAGTGAGATTGTTGGCTCTGATGGAAGCTCTAATCCTCCTCTTCCTTTTCCCCTTCTTGAATAACTTCAAAATCACTCTTTAGGACTAAGAAAAAATCAAAACCTAGCTTTTCTTGTTTCTTTCCTCTTATAACCGAAATTCTCTCCTTCTTCTCTCTTATCTTCATTTCTTCTCTCCTTTTCTATCCTCCAATCACGTTTTTGCTTCTTCCTTAATAGCAAGCCAACACTTCTTATTCCAATTATGCCCTTAATGATTGAAAAATGTCCAACTTGCCCTTCTTTCAAAGCTTTAAGACTTTAATGCTTAAGTGATCTTTCCAAAATTCCCTCATACATATATACTCTTACCACTTAATTCAACTAAACCCTATTTTAAAATCCCACTAACATTAACATAAGAATTAACTCCAAATAAAAATAATTAATCTAGCAAGACCTCAAAATTATTTAAATCATGCCTAACTCCTTTCAAATATTCAGACCTTTTCTGATCAGGTAATTGAAGGAATTTGATAACACTTCCTTCTAGAAAAATGTTTCTCATTGTCTTAAGTTTCTAATAACACAAAAATTATTCAATTTGGTTCAGAAATATGAAAGTTATCTCCTAAATATTTTTGAACTATTCTTATGCTGAAATAATATTCTATGCTCAACTTCCATCTGAAACTTGACTTTTTTAGAGACTGAATTAAAACTCAATTTCACCAAACAATTTGTAGTCCTATGTCTCTAGTTTACTCCAAATTATAAATCATCTTATTTGGATAACTAGAGAAAAAGTTATGGCTAAAACACTGAAGCATACTTAGCGAACATGTTTCAACTACATTTTCTAGCTTTTAACTTCCAACATTTCACATACAATAGTTCTAACTTCCAAGAAATATTTGGGGTCCAACACTTTTACTCATTTTTCATATTTCCTAAGAATAGATAATCATAAGTAAAGATGAATGACTTTCAAAACCTATAGCAACAACTCAACATCCAAAGCTTCTATTTATGATCAATCAACATTCATCACCCTTATAAATTGAGTAATCTAAAGGTTGACTTAGACAAACAGTGATTAAATAAGATATTTCCACAAGTAAACTCAAATATAATTTATGATCACAATAATCAACAACTTTGCATATCATTTCATTTCTCTACCACTAAAAGTCACATACATAATCATAAATCAAAGGACTTTTCTAGGGTTGTAATGTGGGCAAGGATAAGGTGAGATGTATTTTGGGTAATATAGCATAAAAGCCATCAAAGCTAGCGAAACAAAAGTAACACTCAATGAAGTTGAGATTAATTGCATAAGTTAATATTCATACAAAACTAGGTACTGCCAGCTATGATGAATTCAACACTTATATTTCAGAACTCAATTAAACTCTCACACCATAAACCTTCACAAGAAGTGCTTCATCCAAAACAACCTCCACCCCATATGCAATATACTCAAATAACTTATTCATTACAACTTTATGAGGATGCATTAATCATAAACAACTTTTCAACACATATGTACTTCCTCCTTGATACATTCATTTAAACATTTTTGTTTTTCTTTTCTCTTTTTCTTTTGCTTATTTCTTAATAAACATTAAAAAACTACATTAATATGGAAATTTCAATGATAAGGCATAAAATAACATCCCAATCATTATAACCAACCCACACATATGTATACCCTTATACTTAGAATTTTTTACATCCACAAACTAAACAATCACAAATGCTCCACTAGCTTTATGGATTAGGGAGGACATTTGGTTAAGTTAAAACATATAATGTGGCTTATACAAAAAGAAAGGTATAAAGCTCAAGGGAGCTTAACAAAGGAGAAATCATGTCAATAGGGTAGGCTATTTGGCTAATATAGTTTAGAAAAGCAAAGAATGCCTAATCATTTCCATGTTAATGCATGTGATAAAAATGTGATCTCGAATAGAAAATCAGGATGTACATGTCATGAAGGTCATACATTATCAAAAGACAATGAAACTTATATGAATGGGTCAGCCTAATAAGGGTCAAAATCTCACTAGTTTTGTCTACCACTGATCACTACTCTTCTAAAGATAATGCATATCGACCAATCACAAAAGTAAAAGTACATCCTAAAGTTGCTATGAAATTCTCTAGTTAATTCACACTTTAATCATGACTATATAATCCTAGAAGCAACATAAAATGAGAAAATGTTTGTTTGCTTTATTCTCTCTCTTATTTTGATTGAAAACTTGAAAACAAGTCAACATAAAAACACACACGAATATAAAAGGAAAAGCAAAAATGTAAGGAAAAGAAATTTACTTCCCTTGGGTTGCCTCCCATGAGTGCCCTTGTTTAGTGTCACTGGCTCAGCTTTATACTTCTCTTCATGTGATAAAATTATGATCTTCTGGTCGCACATAAGGTTCCTCCACATGAGGTTCTTCCAAATAGGGCCTTGGTTGATAATCATTCCCATTTAGCGTCTTCCATATCATTATATTCTCAATCTTTACTGAATCCCCACACTTTTTAACTATCTCGAATGTCTCTTCACCTTGTTCCTCCTTGTTTAATTTCTATAACATGTTAGGTAAAGGAAAAGAGTCAATCATAACAAAAAATTAGAAGTATTTACCTCCAAGCTAAAATATGTATCCTTTTCTACTTCGAGCTATTCCTCCGCTTCTTCCATACAAGCAATTCCTTTAGTATTACACTCAAGATGGTCAAGCTCTTCATCACTTTGTAAGATTTCCATACTAACTTCCGTTAGGTACACCTTAGGATGATATGGCTACTTCCCTTCCATTTTGTGATTCTAGGTGTTTGATCCCCTCTGCCATCTCAACCATTTGACTTGCCATGTTATGGATTCTAAACATTGTATCTTGGTTGAATTTCCTTATATTTTGTTGAATTTGCATCATATTCTCTTGGAACAGCTGGACACTCTGTTGCATATTCTGTTGAAACTGTTACATATTCTGTTGCAGGTGAATATTGTTAGTAGTCATAATATTGACCAAGTCTTCCAAAGATTTACTTGAGTTTTGTTGACTCTCCATATCTTGGATGCTAGGCCTTGTAATATTGCCAAAATTGGCATCCATCCTATTGAAATTGTTGTATACCCTATTGTAATTGCGTATTAGCATTCACAATATTAATCAATTCTTCCAGATATGTACCTATGTTGTGATAGGAAGTTTCTGATCTATACAGGAATTGTTGTGCATCCTATAAGCTATCACAAAAGTAACTTTGTTAATTATCCCATCCATAACTAAAGTTAGGTTAATCATTCTAACCTTAGTTATAGGGTTGAGAATAAGAGTTAAACAAAAAAATTACTTTCATCCATGATTTTTTTTAGATCACAAACACGAAACAAAAACTGAAAAGATCAAGAAAACTGAAAATAAACTAATTACAAACAAATATATACAAAATACCAATCAAAATCAAGAATAAAAACCAAACACCACACTCCCTAGCAACGACGCCAAAATTTGACATGCAATAATAAGAATGAAATGTTTTTTGTTTGATTTCCTAAAAGCTAAGATCACTTTAAAATTTATAGTATGATTAATTCATAAATTATAATAAAGCATGAATCATAATTCATACCTTATTGTGAAGTTTGATCCTTTTATTGCTGTTTCTCTCGATCCATTTCAAAAATTAACTCATCTAAACCACCATAGTCACATACATGTCTGCCTTCTAACAGTAGCTATAGAACATATTGAGAAAACTCTACAATTATTATAGAGAGAGTTAAGTAATAAGTGCAAGCTCCCTTAGAGCCTAAGCTTGTTTGTAATCGAGTTTGGACCTTTTAATAATTTAAGTTTAATTAGATTGATATCTGATTGTAGAATTAGGGTTTGCAAAAATTAAAATGTCAATTCTAAAATTCATATCAATAACAATAAAAAATTTAATCAAATTATAGAATTAAAGATGACTATGATATAACAATTAAGAAATTTTATTAGGATCTGATCCCACTGTAGCATAATAAGAACATAATATTTTAATTTAATTGTTCAAAATTCAAGATCACTTTAAAATCTATAACATGATCAATATATAAAAAAATAATAACTTATAAATCATATTTTTTACGTTATTGTAAAGCTTAATTCTTTTCTTGTCAATTCCCTCCAACCGTTAATAAAACTAACTCATCTTAACCATTATAGTTTCACACATGCCTATCTTCTAATTGTATCCACAGAATATGTTCAAAGAATTCTACAACTATTATAGAAAGGGTTAGGTAATAAGTGTTAGCCCTATTGGAACCTAAACTTATTTATAACAAGGTTGGGTCTTTTAATAATTTAATTGAAATAAAATTATAGTTCTAATTAAATTTTAATTAGAATACAATTAATTATAATTAAATACCAATTAGAAAAAAGATCTAATATCCTATATCGATTTTTATTTATTAAATATCTAATATTTGTTTGTATACTTTCTCAAACTTTAGAACCAAGACTAACTTTCTTAAAACACATTTTCTCTCTTTAACTTGATATTTCTATGTGACCTATTAAGTTCTCAAATATATTAGCAGTAGATATAAATTATAATCGTAAATCATATTCTGTATTGGAGAAATTAAACTCTTTCAATTTATTTTTAATTCTGTAATTAAATAATTCATATCTATATATTAAGATTTATGTCTAGTAATGCATCATAACTACCTAAATAACCTTTTTTGTGCAAGATTTTTTTGTATAATTCAATCATTTCATCATACAATAATATAAATATACATAAAAATGAAATTAATGTTTACTCTATTTGAGTTTAATTATGTTATTTCTCCACTATTAGTAATTTATTCAATTAATAACATTTGAAAAGTATTTTCAAAGTATCATTCCATCTTAGCCAAGAATTTTTCAAATCAATACTAATCAAGAAAAATAGATCATTCTTTCTAATCACTTTACGATAATAAATCATACATTGATTACTCAATTTATCTCCATATAATTCATACTATATCGGGTAATTGTTGATTGAGTTATCCTTATCTAATAAGACAAAAATAGTATCAGAACACGGTAATTATTATATAAGATATTTTAGATATCTCAAATCAAATGATTTCTTATATAATTATTACAATAAGAATTCTTATATGAGGTCAGTTTAGTAAAATTGTCTCTAACAAGTACCTATACGATTGTTTAAATATTTTTATATTTTTATTTATAAGATCAACTACTTCTTTCATAAGGAAAAATATAACAAGTGCTAGTCTTTTTATGTTTTACTAATTTTTAGTTTTAATAGAACAATGATTAAAAATAATTTAAAGATAATATATAAATATATTATGAATTTTTATTATGATTTTACCATAATTTAATTTGTGGTGTATATTTATCTTATAACTTTATGATATAAGAGTGAATATGTATAAAATAAGGAATAATGTCATTAAATTATAATATAAACTAAGATAGCAACTAAGCAATTATCTACTGCATTTGTAGGAGTAAGATATTATAGATTTTTAACAAATGAGGAATCACTCATAACTTGACACCAAGAAGGTCAAAAATAGAAGGCACCTTTTTAGTGCCTATGAAAGTTGAAAAAAATCCACAAAAGTCAATGATAGATGGCCAAATGGCCAACCATCCCATGCATCTCCTGCCTAGCAAATCATCCCAGAAATCTCTTCTTCTATTAAATCCCCACAAAAGTTTAAAGAGTGTTTTTTTTCCTATTTAGTGAGAGAGTTAGTGTTTCTCTTTGTAAAATAGAAAGAGGTTGTACTCCTAAATTTCATAGTGAAATTTTTTTCTTACCCATAATTTTTACCTTAATTTAGGAGTTTTTCACGTAAAATATGTTTGTTTGTTACTATTCTTTTAGTCCTATTTAGCTTCGAACCTGCTCTAATCCAGTCGATTTTTACAACAAGTGGTATCAGAGTGATGTGATAAAATTACGACAAATTTTTTGGTGTAATCTATTTGGAGTTAGGGTAAGCATAGTGAAAGTTGGGGAACAGTAAACACAAAAGGTGACAAATGTTCATGTATTTATTTTTGCATTAAACTGTACAATTATTGTAATTCAAGTATATAGTACTATTCACGTGTACAGTACTATTCATATATAGTACTATTCACGTGTACAGTACTATTCATACATATGCATATGGTACTATTTATAAATATAGGTACTATTCATACAGAAGGATACTATTTACTTGAAATAGTGGGAGCCAAAATTCTATTCATGATAAAAGCAATGACAACAAAATTTGAGATTGAAAAGTTCAATGGGAGTAAGTTCTCATTGTGGAAGTTGAGATGAAGGCTATCTTGAGAAAAGATAACTATTTAGCAGTCATCAATGAAAGATCGAAAACATTCAAAGATGATAATAAGTGGAATGAGATGGATGAGAGTGTTATTGCAAATCTTCATTTAGCACTAGCAGATGGGGTGTTATCAAGCATAGAGGAGATGAAGACGGCAAAAGAGATTTGGGATCATCTCACCAAAATTGTATGAGGTCATATTACTCCATTACAAAATTTTTCTGAAGAGAAAACTATACACTTTACATATGGAAGAATGCACTTCAGCGACAGAGCACTTAAATACTTGAAATACTCTATTTTCCTAACTCACATCATTGGGGCGCACAATAGAGATAAGTGAACATGAAAAACTTCTACTCCAAAATCTACCAGATTCGTATGATCAACTCATCATCAATTTAACAAACCACAAACACTCTAATCTTCGACAATATTGCAGCTGCTATTCTGGAAGAAGAGAGTCGAAGCAAAAGTAAGGAAGACAGGCTGACAAATTCACAACAAGCGGAGGCCTTGGCAGTAACGAGAGGAAGATCAATGGAACATGGCCAAAGTGAGAGTTATAGTCATGGTAGATCAATTTTTAAGTGCTACAATTGTGGCAAGAAAGGGCTTGTGAAGAAGGATTGTTGGAATCCGAATAAGAAAAATTCTATTCCTTAAAGAAATGTGGCAGATACTTCAGATGATAGAGGTTCAGTGGTCTGTGAAGCGGCAATGAATATTGGAGGTAAAAGAAGATTTGTTAATATATTACTTCTTGATTCAGAAACTACTTTTCATATGACCTCTCGAAGAGAATGATTCCTGTTAGATCGGGAAAAAAAGCATGTCATATTTGGAGAAATAGTAGATTTCAAAACTTTTTAGAAATCTTATTTGTAACGGAAGCAATATGTCCAAATCATCATGTTAATCTATATATGATATGGTATAAGGATAATATTAAACATAAACAAGATAGTGATATTATCGACTCCTTCGCTACATCTTTAATTCCTCGCTTCGCTATCCTCTCCTTCTTCTTATATTCAAAGCCTTTGCTTTTGAATCCTTTTCTTTGTCAATTTATCCTGTAACATCCCACCCCCACTGGGAAGGGTAAAATAGTAATTTAAAAAGGGGCCGAGAGTGTTTAGTATTGGGTTGCAACATTTATGCATGTCATTGCACGTGTATAGTGAAATTGCACATGAACTTGACTGTATATGCATTCATGACATTTCTCGGTATTTGTGCGTAAATGGGATTTTATTTTGGAAAATGTGGTTTATGGGCTTGAAAATTTAATTGGAATGGATTGTTATGTGTTTAATATTTTCAGGGAATTTTAAGAATTTTTTTAGAATTTTCCAGGAAAATTTCCGGACCGGAAAAATAGCCAAGTGGCGAACCGGTTGATTTTCGGTATCGAAAATTTCCATCCAATGGTACTGGAATATTGGGGACATTATTTCGGGATTGAAATTGGAACCATTGGAATTGAATGGGTCAAAGATTCATTTCATTAGGGTTTAATTTTATTAAAAGTTTGTC
>JANTNU010000008.1:29648064-29670910 GCA_024752395.1 Erythroxylum havanense
AATTTAAAATGCTGGAACAATCATGAATGCATGTCACTATGTATGCATGTGCAATTAACTCATTTATCACTGACGCAGAGTCACTATGCGTGCAATTCAATTATGAATGCACTCACTACTTAATCCATCCAAATTACCGATATGCCCTCACATCGGTAACGGGATGTTACATTATGTATATCCAAATTTCAACTCACTTCATCCATGCACCATTCACATTTCATTAACATTAAAAGAATAAAGTTTTTACAACGCTTTGGTGGGCATTTCGAGCCACCTTACATCATAGTCCAAAAATACCAACTTTACAAGAACAATAATTTCTCAAAATGCAACTAAAGTCTTATTTTACACGATCTAACTTCAAAAGAACAAAATATACAAATTGGAGTGATGCCTTGACTCTCGGCTCGATCACTCTATATCTTGTTCATCGCTTGTAGATGGGGAGGAATGGAGGTGAGCTTAAAGTTCATGGGTAACAATTTTATAATCGATAATAAGCAAAAACTATTGAAAACCCTCATGATTATAACAAATTTTATGAAAATCCATACAACATAAATTTCTCAACTTGTATAAGTCAAACAATCATCAAACTTGTCAACACATGTAAACACATAAGCACATCATAATGATTTGGGTGGATCCAAAACAAAATATACTACACAATTCCCATAAGGGTCTTATGTTGTCATGAACTTAGGGGAGTCTATGAAGGAGCTCCATGCCACTAGCCGGTAGGTGAAAGAAGCCTTTGGTCAAAGTGCACTTTATATACTTAAGAGACCACCACAAACCCACATAATCCTACAGCTCACATCTTGTAAACTTGTTGCCCAAATGACACATTTTTGAAACATAACTTCATAAACTTGATATCCTTTCGAAATCATTTCCATTTTTGTTTCATAATTCATCCAAAAACTTCATACACACAAATATAGCACTTTCTCAAAGCATTTAGAGAACAATGAATGCACATTTTAAAAGTAGTTGAAAACATTTATTTCTCTTTTTTGAAAGAAACATTAATGGCTTATTATTTAATTATAAAAATGTAACCCACCTTAGTCTCCTTGCTTGAAAACTTGCTCAAGGATGTCTCTTCTTTTGCTTCTCTTGTCTTTCTTGATTTCCTTCAACATTAGCAATAATCCCTATTAAAAAATGAACTCCAATTGGAAAACCCAAATAAACCTATGCATGAAATTGATCCTAGAATACCTAAACTTATGCATTTCCTAAGCTTCATGAACCAAAACCCTTTCAAAAATCAGAAGCATTAAAAATGCTCTTACCTTAAATCTTCACCAAAAGAAGAGATGTTTAGTTCCAAAGAAAGCTCTTGTCTTCCTTTACCTTTTTCCTTCATGCTCAACCCTAAGATCCCTCTTGAAGGTTAAGAAAAATTGAAACCTAGATGACCTCCTTTCTTTTCTCTTCTTTCTCTGTTTTTTCATGCTTATCTCTCTTCTCTCTTTCTCATTCACGTTTCTGGCTTCTTCCAAATGCAAGACAACAATTTTATTTCTCCCTTTTTATACTCTTCCTTCAATGCCTTAAAGCTTTACACTTAAGTGATGTTCTAATAATGCCCTTCATGAAATCTTACCACCCTAACACTTTAATTCTATTAACCTATGTCATATAATCTTAGTCACATTAACATACTAATTAATTCCAACACAAATTAGTCTAGCAAGACCATAAAATTAATCTAATCATGCTTATTTATAAAAAAAAATTCGGGGGCCAACAGATAACTTGACAACTTTTATGACAAAAGCAATTAATGATAACAAGTTTATATTATGTCAATCCTCGTGTGGTCTGACAGAGACATAAGCAACATGAAGTGACAAGGTAGAAAAAAATAGTGAGAAGATCTAATTGACTCTCAATCAAATCTTCAAGTAGGAGAATTGTCAAAAATGGTGGGTATAGTTTTCGTTGCCCACTAAAGTTGAAATAAATCCACAAAAGTCAAGGATAGCTAGCCAGCCATCCTACACATCTCTTGTTTATAAATAAGCAGGAGATGAAGAAAGTAAACCATCCTAGAAATCTTTTCTTCTATTAAATCCCCACAAAAGTTTAAAGAGTGTTTTTTCCTATTTAGTGAGAGAGTTAGTATTTCTTTTTGTAAAATAGATAGAGGTTGTAATCCTAAATTTCATAGTAAAATTTCTTTTTCTTGTTTGTGGTTTTTACCCTAATTTAGAAAATTTTCACGTAAAATCTGTCTATTTATTACTATTATTTCATTCTTATTTAGCTGCAAACTTGCTCTAATTCGATCGATTTTTACAACAAAAAAGTCTTCAAAGCCTTGGAGTCTGAGTTAGTAAAGGAGGTTTGAAGTGCTAAGGGAAGGGAAGTTAGAGGAGAAGAAGAAAAGTTAAGAGGAGCAATGAGAAAAGATAGGCAAGAATGTTAAATGGAGTGACTATGAAGGGCGATATAATGAGAGAGCTAGGACATATAAGAGAAAAGTTTCTACAATCTAAAGAAACTCCTTGTATAGGAGTGGATAAGGAGTTAGACGTTACCTAAAATAGTTGTCAACCTAATTAGGATACATGCAATTTTTAAAAACTGTTCCCTGAAAGGAAATGGCTTAAGGTGAGAAATTTTCCTCCTTCCAAAAATAGCCTTGACTCTAATGTTAGCTGGACTACTACTTAGGAGTGATTCGGAGATTTTGCGAAGTTTGTTACAAAGAAAAGTAAGAGGAGATGAGAGCTAGAGAAGAACGCAAGAATAACACCAAGGAGAAGGAACTCAGGAATAGCGCAGGTGCAACTGAGAGCAAAAGCAGAGGATCCAAAGAAGAGAAAAATGACAACATAAAGGGAACAAGCAACAGGCTGCAGTAAAACACTCAAGGAATTTTATGAGCAGAGCAATCACTGGAACTCGAAATGAGATATGGAAGTAATTCAAAGCCAACTTTCTATTAGCTCTATGTTGAAATTTCTAGTTTATTTAAAAATTTAAACAAAATTTTGAAAAGTGTCGAATTAAAAGTAAAATTGTGTTAAAACTTGATCTAATTGCAGGGTGCTTGTTAAGATTGTGTTAAAACTTGATCTAATTACAGGGCACATGTTTTTCGAAATAAGAAACCCAATTATAGGACGTGTGTTTTTCGGAATAAGACAAATACAATTAAATACTAACAGAAGGAGAAGGGTCTACTCTTAGGTTGAATACAACTTTGACAATAAAGTTATATAGAATTAGATTTGTATCTTTTAAGTAAATATTCTCCTTTTTTTTCTTAAAAGTAAATTTTCTACTATTGTTTTTTTAAATTTTAAATTAATTAATTAATTAAATCTATTACTATTTATTTATTTTTCCCTTTTTCTTTTGTTCTTTTCAAAGAAAAATAACAATAAACACAAACCCCCATCAAGCAACAAGTACAACATCAATTTTCAGATAAAATCTGGAAGGGGAAAGAGAAAAAGAAAAAAGGTCAGTATAAATGTTTTGCATTTTTCGTTTTTATTCACTTCGATTATTATTCTGAGTTTGTGGGATGTTTTTGTTCATTCGCTTTTGATTCCTTCACGGGATGTTTTTGATTTAATTTGATTAGTTGACGTTTTGGAGAAAGTTTATGGCTTTTCTGCATTTTGTTGTTAGTCAAAGTTTGGCTTGACCTCTGTTTGGTTGGTCAGGAAACGTCAAGAGAACGACAAATATGGAAAGATGGTTTGTTTCTTTCTTTTTTCTTAAAAAGTTTTTTGGTGATAGTTTTGGTTAAGAAGCTTCTTTCTGTATTTTTGGTTCAAAGCAAGTGTTATGATTCCTCTTCTTAAGTTCAAATGTTATTGAATGAACTAGAGAATATTTTCAGATTGCAGTTTTCTGATTTTTTTTCCTCATGACCTGCATTTTCAAGGCAAGTTCTTTGTAGTGTTGCCCAGTGCTCATTTTTCAAGAGAAAAAAAAAAATAACGGAGCAAATCTGAAGCAAGTGTGTCCTTTCTTTAGTTTCAATTACTTTACTCTGTCTGTTCATTTTCTAAATTTGTTTTCCTTTTAGTTTCGGATATAGGCTGCAATCGAATATATCACAGAGACAGTTATTGTGTGAATTTGCTTTTATGTGGAATGCAATTGAATGAATGATCTCTTTGATACATTGGTCATTATTGGTTATATTTCTACCCACTGGATTTAGGAGTCGGAAGGAGAAAGATTTTGTTTTCTTGTTCTTTAGTTGGGATTTTTAAATTCCAATGATGTTCAAGATGTAATTATCAATTTTAATTATGGGGCCTTGTACCTTCACTCTTGCAATGCACGTTATCATCTTGTTTACTCTCTCATCCGCTTTCGGATGCTGTGAATATCATCATTGAGTTATAGTTGTACAATTATGCGTGGTTGAAAATTTGGTTATCCTTGCTTTTAAAAGTTATTTCTTTCTTTCAGCAGGTATTGCGATTATAGGAATCATGATTTTTAGGAAAGGATGTAAGGTTGAAGTATTAAGCAAAAAGGATGCTCCCTCAGGTTCCTGGCGATGTGGTGAAATAATCTGTGGTGATGACCACCACTATGTAGTAAGATATGACGGCTTTCCAGACACTCCTAGTGAGATGGTTCTCAAGAGGGTACCCAAGAAGGCTGTCAGACCATGCCCCCCTTTAACTGAAGTTGTAGAGAATTGGCTTTCTGGTGATGTAATTGAGGTGTTTGATAACTTCTCCTGGAAAATGGCCACAATAACCAAGGTTCTCTCCAAAAGGTCTTTTCTGGTCAGACTGATGGGCTCATCTTTGGAATTCAAACTTAGCAAAGGTGACATACGGTGTAGGCAGTCATGGCAAGATAACAGTTGGATTGTGATAGGAAAGGTACTTGTAATCCAAATTAACCTGCCTCCTTTCAAATTACTTTCAATGTTTATGACTTTTTAATGTTTCCCGTTTGACATTTCTAGTTGTTAGACTAATTAACATGTGCTAAACTCTGTAGTTTCATGTCCTTAAGCTTGCACTTAGTTAATTTATTGTGGTCTATATCACCAACTTGTTCATTTACTTACTTCTTTCCATTGAATGTTTTATTCCTATCATCATATACCTAGGGCTCTGTCATCTGTAGAGATGGGAAATTTCAAGATAATTTAACTTTGACACACAAACATAACTCAAAGTTCCCAATTCAAAGCTCAAGCATGCATGTAAATGGGTGTGAGGACTTGTTTCTATTGACGACCAAGGAGAACTTTCAGGAATTTGATGCTGCTCCCCATAAAACTTCAAAGAGAGGACTGTATGGGTGTTCACAAGTTGAAGCATGTGATGATGCTTTCCCAAAGTTTAGAGCAATTGAAAAAGATTGCAGGCAGGGTCGTGTTGCTGCAAGTCAATTTTCTTCACCGGAACAGGTGGACATGCCGCGTGCGAAACTCATGGGTTTTTCGTTTGACAACCGAATTGGGTTTTCTGTAACTGACGATGAAAGAAGAAAACTGAGTGATGGTCTTGGTGGAAATTCATCTGCAGTAGACTTTGAATCCAATGATTCTGATGCTGTTGCTAGCTCAATTGGTAGTTGTAGCATCAATAACAGCACACCCTATGAAATTCCTTGTCATACAGGCTTTATGGAAGATGATGTTTTGTGTAGTGATGGAGAATCTTTCTGTAAATGGAGAGCGGAAGGAAACAGTCTACACAAAGTAAGAAAGGAATTGCCAACCGAAATTCATAGGCTAGAATTGCATGCCTACCGTTGCACTATAGAGGCATTGCATGCATCAGGACCTTTAAGTTGGGAGCAAGAAGCATTGATGTCAAACCTTCGTCTTTTCCTCAATATTTCAAATGATGAACATTTGATGGAGGTCAGAAATTTAGTGTCTGCTGGAAGTAGCTTTTTCTTCTAGATGACAAGAAAATTTTATTGTGCTTGCTCGAGTCCTGTATGCTTGGTTTGTAGCAACACAATTAATACAGTTCAATGCATTTGGGCACTGTAAGCAGCTCGATCATTCCCTCATCCGTACATGTAGTAATCAAGTTGAGTGACTGTACTCCATAACATGCAAAGTAGCAAGTATATGTATGCTGTCGTGTGTCTTCTTCTCTTTCCCATAAGCTTTTTTTTTAATCTCTGTTTTATTCTCCTCTCTCCCCCTCCCCCTCAGTCTCTACAGGGTTCTGGACTGCTTGTGGCAGAAAATTTCCTAACATATTTGCTAAAGATTAATGGGAGTCAATATTTTCTTCCTGACTTTCCTATTGTTTCTCTTCTATATTAATTTATAAATAACATAGCAAAAACTAATTCTTCTTCAAGCTTTGCTTTGAAATTTTTTCTGATATTTGAAGACTTCTCTTGTGGAATACTACTTTGTCCCTGGAGGTAAACAGATCATAAAATATAGAATCCATTTACTTTGGAATATTATGGACTGGCAAGATAGCTTATTGTGCTTTCAATTTTGTTATAACATGTACAGGGCACCAAGCTTGATCCTTTAGGTTAACTGTTCTTTATACCAGTTGTACTTGCAGCTGTTTCATTTGAGGACATAATTCATATTATTTCTACTCTGTTTTTCCTACATAAAGTAGGAGGCTTGGTTACATCACTTCCAAATGTCGAGAACGGTGTTGAGTTCTGCCACCTTTTCTTCACCTAGACAATTGAGCAATTCTGAGGCATACTATGATGAGTTGTTGAAATATCAAACTTCGAGTGACAGCATACTTCCTTTCAGTCGGGTTTGAGCATTGGTTTCTTGTTTGATCAAAATATAAGACCAGAAGCCGGTTGGTGTAGTGGGATGACCTAATGTGGATGCTCGGAAGGTTTCGGACCTGTTTCTAATTCTTGTATGTAATAGCTTGACCTAAATGGGGATGCTTGGAAAGTTTCGGGCCTGTTTCTAATTCTTTTATGTAATAGCTTCCTTATTGTTGTGAAGTTGTAGAATGGTAGATCTAAGTTAACTTTCCTTGTGGGGACTGTCACAGAATATCCTTCTGTTGTATTCTGGGAAAGACCACTGTCTGTGTTTGTGTTTGGCTTCGAATTTGTGTGTGCGCATCTTGGTTTGATTTTGCTCGCGTGTATATATTTGGTACAGGTGCAGGTATTTAACATGGAGAAGTGTTGTCATATCTCAGAATACCAAATTCAGTTGATAGCAGAATGGTAATAATGAGAATGAAATGATATGTTAAATTATGTCTCTCGAGCATACATGTGAAGTTATCATTGACGACATAACAGTCTGAAACAAATCCTGGGACAAAGAGAGCCTGGTATAACTGTTTGGTATTTGAAGTTGTCAGTGCATATCTGATCTCGTTTATCTGCTTCGCTCTTTTATCCACAAATATATATATGGTTCAGTAATGCTTACCAACTGTTGTTTTGTCTTTGTTTCGGGTGACTCTCGGCCCTTGCCATGATTTAACATAGCTCAAAGAGTTGATTGCTTCTGAAAAGTCACGAGGTTTTCTCTGCAGGAGTTAGTCCCACTTGATGACATTTGATTCTCTATAGTTAGACGTTCCATACTTGGTGGACTGTTTTCATCCTTTCAACATTATGACGGACAGACTTAGTAGAGAAACATCATTGACCTGTTAAGTTACGTAAGAGAATCCTTTTGATAGCTAGAAAACACCCATTTTATACTTGAAAAGAAGCATATTCTCTGATCCTTTTGATACATTTCTTTTCTCTACGGGTGGTGATATTGGTGACGAGTGAATTAATCCTGGATGGCATACTGTTATAGACTCGTTAAGTTGATATCTAATAACTTATTAGGATTTTTGGGATTTACATAACAGCATCCCAACAATGGAAAGTGTGATAATTTGTACACATCTCTTGCCGTATTTGGCTTATTATTATATAAAACTCGTTTCAAACTCAAAAAGGTGGAACGCCCACTTTAGGCGCCCCCATACTCCGGCCCGATATTGTGTGAGGGAGGTTAATCACGGTTTGATCCCAGTCAGCTTCTCATAAAGACGGCCTAGTGCTCGGTGCGTACAAGGAGTCACCACATTTGATGAACTCTCACACTGTCACTGTCGAGACTCGAACCCACGATCTCAAACTCAACTGGTCCCTTTCTCGCCTAAAGTGGATGGTGAGCTGAATCGTATCTCCCATTTTGTGTTTTTCCTTTCTGAAGAGGAGCCAAGTTTCGTGTTCTTTTGTCATTGTCTTGTCAGAGTAGGCATTGTCCCGAGTTGTGCGTGATAGTTCCAATAACAATAATAACCTAAGCGACTCGGGGATTTTTTAAAGCACCGATCAGCACATGCAGCCTCTTTAGCATACACACAACTGTAGAGGTGTCATAGTAAAACATTGCACGTAGAGTGTACTTAATTGCCTACTAAAATTAAATAAAGGAACAGGTGGCATTGTCACTAAAATTACCAGCAAACTTCCAAGCTGTCATTCTTTGGTCTTCAATTTTATACAAATGAATAAACGGCTGGTATTATTGGAAGATTGGTTAAAGCTGTTTCCATTTCTTTAGCACTCGCACCTCTGATGATGCTTGGACAGCCTACAATTGAGTTACGCATTTATGCGGCTCCACCAAATCCTCTGCCACTGTCTCATTTGCATCTCCTAGTGATTGGAACCTCCCATGTGAAGATGCTTCTTTGGTGTTTGTGTGCCTGTCAGAGAGAGAGAGAGAGAGAAGGGGGGTATCTTTACGTTTAGACTGGGTCCCTTGGCCTAATTTCTGCTTGATATCAATTTGCTGCTTGATGATCATCTTATAATTGTTTTCCATTGCATGTTCTATTCTTTTCTTCTTCATCAATTATTGACATTAATTCCATTCCAACATCTAAAATTTTTACTACTCCCTCCGATCCATAATAAGTATCGTTTTATATATATTTTAATTATTCAAAATAAGTGTCATTCTTGACTTTGTATGCATGTTTATAATTTTTCTTCCAAAATTAACCTTTCATTTCTCTCTCATCTTAATTATACAGATCATAATTTCAAGGCAAAATTAACCTTTCATTTCTCTCTCATGTTAATTAATAAGGATATATCTATAATTTTATTAATTTTTCTAATAAACGTGTATTTTTTCTAAAATGACACTTATTATGAATCAGAGGAAGTACTAGAAAAGGAACAAACAAAAAAAGGGCACCCATGTGAGTTCCCAACGTGTCCTTGAATAAATTAAAATAGAATCTGGAGCAATAACAACTTTTAGTCTATGGTCCTATTTTGTCCCTCCCCACCATTTATGCTTATCTACAAAGTTTAGCTTTTGGACGTTTAGCTTTGGGAGCTGCATTTAAATCTACTAAGAACAGTAAAATTGGCTGTTCCATTGTTGGGTATAGTGCCATTAGTGGAAAAGAACCTAACCTACAAAGAGGGAAAAAAAGAAAAGAAAGGCAGCTAAGCCAAAGACAAAATGTTAATTGAGTGTAAGAAACTCCATCTTAACGGTATATTTTTCCGGGCGTTGGAACTTGTGGACAAGTCTCATCTACAAATGGTCCCATTGTTGGACAAACAACATCTCAAGATTGTTGCAAATCGTCTCTTTAACAGGAATCCAACATCTATTGTATCGGGAGAGGACAATTCAATTTTAGCATGTCTTAGTGTACAGAAAATCTTACTCATTTCGTTGGCATTTTAAGTCCGAGTCTTTATATCCTTCAAAAACTCCTCTTTGAAGTTCAAAAACTTCTTCGTCGAGATGTGCACGACACAATATACAGTAAAATATTGATGTAATTTTGTAGTTTTCACTCGCAAACTAAAAAAAAATATTCCTCTACTTACTACCCTCACAAAAGAGAGCAAGTAATTCAGGGAAGAATTATGATATTATAAGCTTACGCCGTACTTCTATTGAAATAACGCTAGGAATAAAACATTATTGTATGGTTAGTCCAAATACTTTAACAATTTTAATTAAGGTTTTGACAGTCATTTATAAAAGCAATAAATCATAATTGAATCCAGAGTCCAGACAAGACCTACATTAATTGTTTTCTTCTAGATACATTAATTTATCATATTAGCTATTGGCTTTATTGAGATTTTAGCAATCACATCTTACTTTTTAGAGTTTCGAGGAACCTAACCTTACCAGAAGAAAAATCATTGCTTAAAAAACTTACGCTTTTAACACAATTATTATCTGTATGACTTTTTTAACGCTTCACGTTTCCAACATATTAAAATCAATTAAACCTCTGAAGTATTGAAATGCTTTATCTATAACAGTTAAATAAATTATTGTCTGGTGATTGCATGAACTAAAGATGTAGACAAGTTGACAATAAACGCCAAGGTTAATATCTAAAAAAAATTTAATTAAGTCTGGTACGAGGCCCAACGAGTCTGGAATAAATGGCCAACATCCGAGTCCAATCGGGCCTCTAAGATAAGGATATGACCCGAGTGTAATTAGGTTTCAATGGTCTAAAGTTTAATTGAGTTTGAGTTAAGCCTTTTTTTAATTATTTTATTTAATTTAAAAATTGGATAGTTTTTAATAAAAGATTTCATCCAATTTTAAATAATTAAAATTATGTATAACATATACTATGAATATTACTTATTTTTAAATAATACGGACACTATAAATAACTAAAATTATGAAAAAATACACCATGAATATTACTTTTTATAAATTTATGTAGACACTGTTGCTAATTATCTTAGATATTTTTTTGAAAAATAAAATAGATTATATTATAGTAAAAGTTATTCAAAAAAATTAGATTATATTATAGTAAAAGTTATTATACGATCCTAAATAAGGATCATACAACTAGAGTTAAGTGAGACTATACTTAATAGGATGTACATTAAAATATAAAAAATTTACATCAAATCATTCTTATATAATTGCCTATTCCTTTCTCTTCAAATGGAATAAATTATCACATGGAATGAAGTCTTGATGATAGTGCTATTCCTTTGACTTGCTTTGGTGCACCTAATGATTGTATTTAGCGTCTCATACCATGCAAAGTTGAAGCTCGGAAGTTGTAGCATACTTAAAATTAGGCTCCACACTGACTTGTTATAGCTACATTCAAAGAACAAATGATCTCTGCTTTCATTCCATTGTTTACAAAGTACACATATAGGATCAAATCTACCAAACCACTTGTCTTTAGTTCTTAATCTGTTCTTTATCACTAGCCATATGAAAACCGCAACTTTGGGATACAAAACATGTTTCTAGATGACATCAACCCACAGGACTAGCTCTGGCTACTGCATTAGTAAGTTGTAGCCAGACCTATCGGTGAAAATCCCACTAGTATGACATGTCCGTATCATTCTATCCTCTCTCCTCTCTACAGGTATATTAGGAAGATATTTAGCTAACAACTAAAAGTTCCTAAAATTTCCATCCCATTCGCCATCCTGTATTAACCAAGCCACTCTAGCATCATTAGGAATTGTGTTTCTGAGTGTAGCTAATTCATATCTTTGTATAAGAGGTCTAAAATCAGTCCAATTATCAAATTACAGTCATATCTCTTCACCTTCCCCCAACCTATGCTTCAAATAAGGGTATATCTACTCCCATAAATTGAGCATATGGTTAAAGATCCATGAGCATTCTCTTAGATATATTAATAAGCTCATTTTTAACCCATTCAATTTTCTAAAGAAGCCTAATATTATAGACCTTAAGTTCACTTTTTAAATATAGTCTTGAATCTTATAAATTGCTCATTTTTAAAAAATAATCTCAACTCTAATAAGAAATTATAATCATTTTGTTTCTTTATTAAATTAATATTGCTAAGTATAATGTCTTGTTTTTGACCAAAAAATTAATTAAAATATATTTGCTTAATTTTAAAATTATTTTGGCTTTAAACTATTATCTTTTTTGTCACTAATTATTATTTGCTTATCTAAGTCTAACAGTAAAATGCTACTTGGTCTATTCAACATATGAAAAATTAATATCAATTTACGAGTCTATCTATGTAACAAATTTCATGGTGATATAATCAAAATCATGTTATTTTCAAAACAAAAGAGTGTCATAGTTCTATTCTTATCTAAATGAAAAAAGATACAAAAAAAAACATCAATTATAGTTGGAGATTGAAGTTGAGCTAATGAGCAAAGACAACAATGAACTTTGTCAACTTGCATAAAACCATACAAGTAAAGATTTATTTCTTTAATTCTAAAAAACGAAAGTAATCATATAAAAATAGTAAATTGAGAAGCAGCGATTAAATATACCTTTATCATCGAATATTTGTTCGAAGAAATTTTGGGCCTATATTAGTATAAAAAGACAATATAACATAATATGATATATGATTGTTAAAATTATTAAGGCAAACAACACTAATAAAGAACACACATAAGAGCTTCCATAGTATTAGGATAAAGTTGAGTATAATAAGGACTAATTATCCAACTGTTAGTACTAAAAGTAGACTCCAAAGGAATAGTAAATTTGAAATTGCTAATAGGTCCCATGTAATTACTTCGAGGATCAAAAAATTACTTTCATTTGTCTTCCACCATATCAATACATTCAACTATACATTTTCAATTTCAATCACAACACTTGCTTCTAAATGGTTTTCTAGTCCATCCTATTATAAGAAGTCCTAACCTTTTATTTATTTTTGGATAAATTACGCAAATTTTGGGCTCACACTAGTCTTGTGAACAATAGATGAAGTTGAAGTTGAAACTAAACTACTACGATCTTGATATTTGTCCAATCTTTGCTAATAATCATTAAAAATTATTTAATAATATTAATGTGTTTTTGAGCCTGATCACCATATAGCTTTTGATAATAAAAACGTAGCCTCTCCATCTTATAACTCGATTCTAAAATAAAAATGACCACCACAATTTGTCTAATCATATACATCTAATTTGCCATGACTTAAATCACCTCATTAGAACCAAATATCCAACTATATAAAGCTTGTTTAATTTCATACTTGCTGCTAAAGCAAATGTGTGAAGTTTGATATTTTGTTCTTAAGAATAACTTAGCAATATTATAAAATATCTTCAATTTCACACAAAGTGCTTTAGCCTAACTTCCATTCTTCTTCTATCGATAAACAAGTATATTGAGAATCTCTTTGTTTCAACCAGTTGAATAACTCAACATACTTGGTTGCTAACTCCAACATCTTAAATATTGAATTCTATTTGGTAAGATAATCCAAAACTAACTTTATATATATATATATATATAAAATCATAATTTTGAAGAAAAGTTTCTTCAAAATTTTCCATTTTTTTCTATTGTAATCCAATACTCTATGTTATTTTGGGTTTACTTTAATGCTTCCTTTATCACCTTTAACCCATCCTTCACAATAAAATTCACGATTGATGCAAACAATGCATATGGAATAATCTTTCACCAATTAACAAGCTCCACAACTGTAACTTGTTCGTTAATATTTCTATAATTTCATCATTTATGCTATAACTACTGAGAATTATGGTTAAATGTTTGATGCCGATGTTTTAATCCATTAAGCAAACCTAACAAAATCATCAACTTTTCACTTGTATGTGGGGCCGACATATAAATAAACCTTCTATTTAAAATTATAAATAAATATCAATAATAACATAATCAATAAATAGATGCTAACAATTTTAAAACATATAATTTATGTAGCATCCCACCCTCGTAAGACACGTGCCGAACATCCTGAGTGATGTCCGAGTGCGAATCTTGCAAAAGTGGCATGCTAAAACAGTTAAAACTCATTGAAACTTAGTACAAATTTTTTTCCATATTTATCAAACGCATATGCGGAAAATAGTAATCAAATCAGACTTATACTTTTATTTGATAAGAGTCGAAATCACAATTGTCATTACACTTTAATCAATCTCTTTTACAAAGCATTTCCAAATTTTCACCAGTTATTACACATAGAAATATTTGAATACATATTGTACAGAAATTGCAGGATATACAAATTTACATAAAAATAAGAAAATATAAATGCAGACGTAACATGATCCTGACCTTTACCTCTTACTTGAATGCAGTGGCTATACTTCTGTTTGCCCAACGGGCCAACTCTTTCGAATTTGAAAAAAATATTGCAAATTTTGGGTGAGTTTTGTGAACTCAGTGAGTGACCATCCTCGATGGCTCACTTATCACATAACATATACAATTCATATAATTTACATCATTTCATTAATAATCATATTGAATCACTTACACTTAATACATACAATTCACATAATTTACATCATTTCATTAATTATCATATTGAATCACATACACTTGATCAGTCATTTCACATTTTATATTCAAAAGTCATTCAAACTATTAAAATCATTCATATCATGCATATGAAATGCACATGAGACTCACTTTCAATTTGTTACTTTGTTGTAACTAAGTGCCTTTTTCACTGGCCCATATCCCTTAGAGGGTACCGAACTGGCCTATATCCCTTGTGGATACTGAGTTGTATCAAATAATGTCCCATATCCCTTATTGGATATTGGGTACATTCATAACTGAGACTGAGGCTCTTATCATATATCAAGCTTTAAGCTCTTTTTCACTAGCGACTCTGGTCACAATTACCTTTATGTTTCATGCATTCATAGAATGGAATGCATCAATCACATATGATCATTCAGTCACTTTCACATGTCATCGAACCTTAGTTCGGCATTCAACTTTAAAGTTGAGAATCATTTATTCATTCACATGCATGTTCACATTTTTCTTCAGAACTAGGTCTAACATTTAACAATCAAGTTAAGAAGCATTTATTTCATCACATTCACACATAAAGAGCACTTCAAATCTCACATCATACATCAAGAACTTTATACCTTCAATGTTTGAAATCAAACAATGAATCTCACAATCACATTGCATGATCACTCAATACATAATTTATATTGCATAATTCAAATACATAAATTTATATTGCATAATTCAAATACATAATTTAAACGAAACAAACACCTAAAGTAAGACCATCTAGGTCTACTCACAGTATGCTCTAGATTACGATTTGCTTCCAAGATTTGGAATCGTTTGAATGTGGATGTTTATCTTGCATATCAAAATTATGCAATACGCACGTTGCACACACATTATTAATAATTGCACAATCACATAACATTCAGTTTTACACATATGTATATGTGTAATGTATGATGCATAATCAATGATAATCCCAGGTATATTTTCCAATTTCACATCTTATGCTTCTTTTTATATCATAATTCAATCAATCATCATTTATTTTTTAGCATTATTTGATCTTATTATCAAATTCTCATTCACTTTAACTTGATACACTTTACTCCTCTTTTTTGAATCACAACCTCAATCACATAAAAATCTTTATTCCCAAACAAACTCATACCTTTGGTACTTTGATATCAACAATTCATTCACTAATATTATTCCTACATTACAAGATTACACATTATCCAAATTTTCCTTTCTTATAAATTTCTCCAAATTTCTAGATCTTCGAGTCTATTTTCCATGATCAATTAGACAATGCAAACGAAGTAATTTGGCAACACTTTATCCTAGAAAATGTTCCTCATTGTCTTAAGTTTCTAATGACACCAAAATCATTCAATTTGATTTCTAGAATGTGCTCCTTATTGTCTTAAGTTTCTAATGATACCAAAATCACTCCATTTGGTTTAGTAATCTGAAAGTTATACCACAAACATTTTTTGACTATTCTTATACTGAAACAGTATGCTATTGTTGGACCCCAATTTTTGAGTGAAACTTAGAAATATTAAGTGAAATGAAATGAGTGGTTTACTATATGTATTGTGTTATGGAAGTATGTATCTTTAAAGGAAATTGATAAGAAAGGATTGGATTTGAATTTGATACCTTTAGGTTTTGAATAGATTTGTATAGTTTATGAAAGTTTAAGTGAATGAGAAATTGAAAATTAAGTTAAAAATCAAGAAATAATGAGAAAAAGTGTGAAAATATGGAAAGTTTGACTTTTTGGTCATTGAGAGTTGACTTTTTGATTTAGGCAAAATTTGAGAAAATAATCTACATGAAACTTGTAGATTATGTTGAGAGCTTTCTGTCGCCATAAAGTTTGCAATTTTTTGATATCGGTAGTGAAAGTTATGGTCAGTCAAAGTTAAGGTTATTTTATTTTGACTTTGAAATGTTTCTAAGTGTAGTATGATGCATGTTGTGCTTTGAAGAAAAATTATGGACTATATGTTCTAAATTAAGTTCAGTGGTCTTCATGAAAGTAATAAAAGACTTTTCAAGCTTTAAAATGATGTATATTATGCAATTAGTGGATGTGAGAATTGAAAGTTATAAAATTTGGAAGTTCGAATGTGGCATAGGTTGACAAATGATATGTTGGAAACTTTGACTAAATAATTGACCCAGTTAGTGGTTGAATTTGCTTTTGAGTTCTTCATAAAAGATTTAGATAATGTTCTGATCTTTATTTTGGTGTAAAATATAGAATTTTTGGATCATGGAATAATAAGTTATGATTTTTACAAGTTTCTGCTATAGTTTTAGCATGATCATTAGAGGACAGAAGCTTTGACTGGACAATTGAATACCTTAGAGGCCGAATTGATTTTTCTGTCCTTCATGAAAGTTGTAGGTGACTTTCTTGTCTTTACATTGATATAAAGTATGAAATTTTTGGACTTTAGAGTTGAAAGATAGAAATTTTCAAAGTTGAGTTATTGTTTAGAGATTTATTATTTGGGCAGAATCTTTGATTAGAAATTTGATCACTTTAGAGATGGAATTAGTTGTGGAGTTCCACATGGAAGTTGTAGAGTTTCCCTTAAGCTTTCTATTGATACTAAATTTGTCAAATTTAGAATTCGGAATCAAGAGTTACGTTTTTTGAAATGTTTGAATATATATATATATATATACATACATAATCATATATATATATATATATATTGAAAAAAAGGATTTCGGAAGCTCTCTCACGAGGGAGACGTATCGCCCTAGCGAGGAGGGCCTTTCTAGGTAAATTATTATTAATTTTTACTTTTTAATTATTTAATTATTATTTCCATTTTATAAGAAATATGACCCTCTTCTGATCTTTTGCTTATAACGTTTCTGTTCGACATCTGATTGACTTGGTTTTTAAAGTGTTGGATTCCTAAGACAATGAATTTCATTTTTATGGGAAATTTGTGAATTTTTGAGATTAAATTGAGGTTAACTAAATTAATCAAAGTGAGTCGGAAAATTTTCTGAACATAGTTCAGTAGTTTGAAAAATTCAGAATCTGTAGTGATCCGATTGAAGTGATTCTTGAGGCAAAATAAAATAAGACATGGGGCTACAAGTCATATGAAGAAAGTGAATTTCAATTTAGCCCCTAAGACTTTCAAATTCTGAATTGAAGTTCGGATTCTTGTGCAGTTTTGGAATAGGAACATCTGAACATATTTTAGCCATAACTTTTGATCTAGAACTCCAAATGAGGTGATTCTTAATTTGCATTAAACTAGAGAAATAAAGATACAATTGTTATGAAGAAATTGAGTTTCAATTTTGTCTTGAAGGACATCAAGTTTTGAATGGAAATAATCGTGCTGGAAAATGATTTAGCATAAGACATATCTAAAATATTTTGAGCATAACTTTTGATGTAGTGCTCCAAATTGGATGATTTTTGCGGCATTATGAAATTAAGACAATGAGGAACAATTCTCTAGAAGTAAGTTTTGACAAATTTCTTCAAATTTATAGTGTAAAATATATCCGAAAGTAAGCATGACTTAAAGTAAAGTTCAAGGGCATTTGTGGAACATCATTTAATGATTTAAGACTTTGGGCTTAATTGAAGGGGCAAATTGGTCATTTACCCCTCATTAAATGGCATGGCACTATATAAAACATATGGCTGTCATTTTTGGAGGAGCAACCCACGAATTTGAGAGAAAATAGATTAAAAGAAAGAAGAGAAATAAGAGAGAAGAGAAGAGAAGCATTCGGCCATGGAGGAGAAGCAAAGTTTCGAAATTTTGGGAGACTTCAAACATGATTTCAAGTTGATTCTAAAGGAAAAAGATGGAAAAGGAGGAAAGCTTTCCATGGAGACTTGAAAATTTGAAATTTGGAGGAAAAATGAGGTAAGAGAAAAGTTTAAGTTTTGAGTTTTTCTTTAAATTTTGGGTTAGAATCATGGAAAATGATATGGGTTTGTGTAATATGAAGTCAATTTTGGTGATTGCTAAGTATTATGGATTTAATTTTGGATGTAAATTAAATAGGGTTTATGCCCAATTTTAGAATTTGGAGATTTTGAAAATTTATGATTTAGATAGCTTGATTATATGTGGAATTAGTGTTTTCTAAGTTCAATTTGAGGATTATGTCATTTATGAAGTTGAATTTGGGTTAATTTGATTTAGAAAAAATTCAATTGGAAAAAAGAAAGAAGCAATGGTCAAATTGAAGCTAGGGTCAAGCTTTTAGCATCGATTCGAGGTGGGTAGTATATTTATTTATTGAATTTTAAGCTAAGAATGTGTATTTGAAAAATTCAAGAAGCAAATTTTGATAATTAATGTTTAGAAAAATGCTTGAAAAATATAATTTTCGAAGGATTAAATTTAATGCTTTCGGAAGGTTTTTAAGAAAATACAAGATTTATGAAAATCATGTTTTTGAATTATCTGAAAAGTTTGAACAATATGCTTTATGAAATTGTATACGTTTTGATTTATGTTTTAAAGAAACAAATTTCATTCATTGTCATGATTTTGATTTATATGTGATTAAATTGATGAATTGAGTTTAAATATGTTTGGTTATGTAAATTGTTTGTGATATGTGGATATGATGATGTGTCAAGTATTGACACGATATGATTTTTTTAATATGAAAAATTTGAAAATCAAGATTTCGAATGTGCCTTCAGGCAATTCGAATTTTCGCTTTTGATTATGTGATATGTGGGTTTGGTCAGGTCCCATAAATGGGACAAGTGCGCACTTGTCTATTTTTAAAGCTTTCTCCCGGCTGCCCGTTAGTGGCATTGGAGTTCCGATATCAGACTTTTATAAGTCATGACTACACTGGAATGCTATGCGGGAATGTGCAGTATGTTCTGTTTTAGACCGAACCAAACCATTTGATGTGTTATGTGTTTTGTTTTGTTCCTAAGTGTGATGCATTGCATAATTTGAAAAATGTTTAAGAAATATGGATTTTGTTCATAAAATATGAAAAATGTGAAAAGTTTGAGAAATCAACTATTGTGGATTTTTCAGCCAAAAATTTATTGAAATTGTTTTGAAAATAATTTGAAAAGATTGAGAAGTAAGAAATTTGCAAATGTTTCTATTAAGAAACTTTTGAAATAAATGGCAAAAAGATTTTTGCAAATGTTTTCGCTTATCATTCAATTTATAAATATATTATCCACGAGTTTTGTGCTAACCGCCCCCTTTCATCCCCAATCTCCGGGTATTCGAGCAGGAGATCGGATGAAAGAATGTCAAGGTATGTTGTTCGATTTTGTATCGCTTATGTTTTATGAAATTAGGATTTTTGGCATTGTATATGGCTTGTAAAGCCATTCAAGTTTGTAGTATATCTAATTTCGGGATGTAAGTGAATTATGGATTTGTGTATTAAGATTGAGATATAGATTTGTGTATGGCTATAGTTTGTGCATTATGGTTTCATATGTAAATTGAGTTGATGTATATGAATGAGGAAATTATGTACGGATTTGGAATCTATAATTGTGAATGATTTTGGAATTTGCGTATGAAATTGTGTATGATTTTGGAATAAATATTTATGATTGATTTGAGAATTATGGAAGTGTTAGGTATATGGTTGCGTTTGCTAGTGTTTGGATTCCAGATGGGAGAGTCCGATGATTCTGAGTTTCGTTTGGGATTATAGAAGTGTTCATTTACCATTTGCAGGTTTTGGGTTTTTACAAATGTAGCCATTATGCTACCGAAATTTTGGTAGAAATAATATGAATATATGGAATTTGTATAATTGTATAAGCCTAATATTATGATTTAAGTTTTTGATTGAGATTATAGAATTGATGAATTCCAAATTGAAAAAGAATATTGCTTTGTATGAGATTGAGTAAAATGGAAAAGAAAGAAATAAATTTATACCGGTTTTGGAATATCTTAGGGTTTCCAACGCGATCGCTTTTATAAGATATACGCTTCGGATGTCGGAAATTTGTTTTCGATTTGCTTCCTTTTGCTTTGATCCGTTTGTTTATTCGCTTTCTGATTTTGTTTTCGTATTTTCATTTTGCGTTTCGCTTTGTTCTCCGCTTCTCTCGCTTCGCTACTTTTGCTTTCTGTTATGCTTTCTGTTTTGGTCTGTTTAATTTGCGATGTATGATTTTGTTTTTCTACGTTCACTTTGTAATCCGATTTGTCATTCATTCCGCTTTTGTTTGTTCCGCCACTTTGTGTTCGTTTTTTGGTTGGGATCCGGTTTCCGGATTGGGTCCCAACAACTATACTCAACATTCATTTAGAAATTGAAAGTTTTAAAGACTGAATCAAAAATTGAATTCTTCATATAATTTATATCCTATGTCTCTTGTTTACTCCAAATCAAATATCATCTCATTTGGATGATTATAGAACAAGATATTGTTAAAATACCAAACTATATTCAGTAAAATATTCCAATTAAGACTATTCCAACATATTCCCTCTCTTTCATTCAACCAATCTTTTGCAAATCAATTCAGAATGCTACTAATACCAATTTTTATGGAGAGGTAGAATAATGTGTTAGAAATCTATTGGTTCAAGAATCAAGTCATTTAGAGGTATAGAGAAGAATTTATGATCAAAAGAAGCAAGGCTGTTTAGTTGCAAAATGCCCTAAGGTATTAGAGAGCTCAGTGTCACATTGTAACAATTACAACCATGCAAGTCCAACAATTGAATCTCATAGGCATGAGAGAGAAAAGTCACGGGTGTGAGAAATGAAAAATCAAGAGTGTGAGGGAGAGTCATAGATGTGAGAGAAGGAAAACAATAGGGTGTCGCGATTACGACGCTCACCCTCACTTCGAACCCCCATAAATCCAGAAATCTAACAATTTCATCCTTTATATCATTAAAAAACTAAAAGAAAGATTCAAAACTTTTATGAAGACAATTTTGTCAAAATCTTCCTATATTAATACATTTTAATCATGGAAGCTTTAAAGCGCATTCTTACCCCTTTTTCTCAGTTTTTTCTTCATTATTTTCGTCTCAATATCATCACTCAATCTCTCTCAAATATTTTCATATGGCTAACATTTTTGGTGAAGATGTAAATAATTGTGTTACGAATCCAATGGCTTAAGTCCCGTGTTATTTGGAAGTCGGGAGAAAGAGATATAGCCAAATTACCTAAGGGCGTCCGAAGTTTTTACAAACCAAGGTGGTCGCGATCTTGCAGAGTTTGCAACTAGAACCCAAAAGTCACGATCGGGCTTCACACGTCTCTTAGAAGTCGTGATCACACGCTTTCCTATCCTTTTTCCAAAAAAGTGCTACATTTCTTCCAAAAATGTTGCGTTTCTTCTTCCTCTTCTGACACTCTACAACCTATCTTCTTCCTTCTTTTCTTTTAAACCAACTTCTCTAACTCATCTCAACCCCATTTTTGACTCTCATTTAACTCAAAACATTCATAAAAAAAATCCAAAATCAAGAATTAATATTTAACTTCAAAAATCAGAAATTCTCCACGTATGTCTTCATTTTCTGCATTTGTTCATCTTTTTCTCTTCTTTCACTAAATCAAACACTTTAAATTCATTTCTAATCTTTCTATGCCATTTCCATTCAACTCATTCACAACACATTCACAGTACAACTAAGTATACAAGTTTACTCAAAATCCTCAAAATTATCAAAAACCAAATATCAGTCATGCATCTTCTTCATGTTCTGCGTTTCACATTTTCTGCTACACTCATTTTTCTGCACATTCAACATATGCATTATTTTTTATTTCTTCCTTAAAATTTCATTGCAAAACATTCATTCTCATCTCAAAACATCATCTTACAACTATTCTTCATCTTTAAATTCATTCTTTTGTCATTCTCTAAAAGCACTCAAAACTCACGTATACATACAGTGAAGCAGTGTTCTCACTTATGTTTTCTTTAATAAATTTTTACACCTAGTTATACACATTTTCTATATTCTATCACCCCCAAAAATCATTTCTACACTAACTTATAACATAATAATCATCATATCCAAAAAATCATCAATTGCACATTTTCACTCTATACATGGTTTCCATAAAAATGTTTAGTTTTCTTATGATTATGAAATATCAAACTAATCACTATTTTTGTTTCAAAAAACAACAACTCTGAAGGATTATAGAGATATTTACTTGATATAGCTCCAATATTTGCATAAACTCAAAAAGCCTTAAGCTTCAAGCAACTCACGTATGCCATTATGGAAGTTAACAAGTTTCAGTTTTTCTTGTGGCGAAAGGAAGAAAACCGAAGTTGGGAGTAAAAAAAGGTAGATGAAAATCAAAGTTTTTCTTTAGTGGAGTTTTGATGAAAAACTCTGAAGTGAATCATACGTTATTACAATGCTTATTATACGATGTATAAATGCACAAAAGGGGAATTGAATTGTGTATTTCCCCTTTTTGAAAAATATTCAAAAAATGTTTTGTCAAAAGAAAAACTTGTTCTTTTCACAAGAACTACTGTAAATCAAAGTTAATCGTATTCTTGAAAACTTGTTAGAAAACTAAGTAAAAACGAAACTTTGAACGATAAGAGAG
>JANTNU010000008.1:29708341-29729752 GCA_024752395.1 Erythroxylum havanense
ACTTCTTTTCAACTCTTTGCTTAACTATGCCTTCTAACCATTTCTTCTAACCTCCAACAAGAACTCATCATGATGGTTAAACAATAAGCATGAAGTAGTTTGGAGGAAGGTGAAGAAAAAAGCAAAACTCAATGGTAACGGAGAAGGAGAAAATCGATGGAGGAGGGAAAAGCTTGAAGCTAGTTTCGGATGAGCCTCCAAAACACAATTTGTGTTAAATAGTGATATGAAGTACCTGTGTATATGTTGATGATATGAATGATTAAGATGAGTGATTGGATTGTTCTAAGATGACTTTATGAAATGCTTATATTCCTAATATGCTTGTGAAATATGATATGTATATTATGATTTGGCATACAAACTTTAGTGATGTGATGAATGAGAATTAATTCTGAATAATATGATATATTCATGAAATTGGTTTTATACTCATGGTATTTGTGTTTTGACATCAGTGAGCACATTGATAATGGTTCACTCACTAAGTTCACAAACTCATCAAAATTGCAACATTGAATTTTAGGTACTGGGATGACCTAGCTTCTAAGGCAATCTAGTAGCAGTCTAGTATTGTCCACTTTGGAATCAACAATGGCTCAAAGGTCTAGTCAACTGATGTTTGAGGAGTTTAGTTAGAAAGTTTCTATTAGCATCTTATTTCAGGATAGATATTATTTATAGGCCAACAAACTCTCAGATGTTTTGTGATGTAAAAATGTGGATTATAAGATGTAATACTACGATGTAAATTATATTTGCGAATGAAATGGGAAAATTGATTTTATGAATATTAGGTGTATGATGCCTTGAATATGATAATGTGATTGCCCTAACATGCCATTCTTATGGGGTATATGCTCAGATATTCTCTGGAATATCGAGTATATGTCCTATAAGAGTGGTATGTTACAAGGAGGATGATGATAGTAATGAGGAGAAGACTAATAAAGATCAATTTTCATAGCTAATCATTAAGACATTTTATGATTATGTTTAAAATTATAATTTTTGCTTAAATGATTATTTTGTGGTTTACGCATCTAATATGTAATGATCAGTTATATTAGTTGGATGAAACATTTATGGAATTGTATTTAATATATTAATAGATCATCCTTGCTACATAACTTAAAGATTTCATTTGAATTATGAATCATACATAGCATACATAATGGTTAGTACTTTGTTGCGCATAAGTACTTTGGCAATATGAAATGATTTGAGGTAAACATAAGTGGGAGCTCAATTCCACATGGATGTTATTAGGAATAAAGGTGATTAATTGAAGTCTTTCTATATATGAGAGATTCATAGTGTTCCAAAAAGTAATTTCCTTTGGAAAACATAAAATAAAGGTTGAAAATATTTTTTAAGTCTAGTAATAATAATTGGAACTTGAAGATATTTGAAGGGAGCTTCTTAAGGTTTAAACCTATAATGGATGCTCAGGATTTAACCTAGTTGGGGGTTTTTAACTGATACAAAAATGGAGCTCTTCTCTAGGTTGATTTTAAGGTCAAACATGATGGTGAGTTGTTAGATATATTCTATCAGTATTCTTATTAAGCCTTCATCAATCGTATATAATAAATATGGTTATCAAAAAAATAAAGGTAGGTGATCATGTTACTTTTTCAATTATAGTGGGATTTGAAGCTACCCCTTTCTTTGATGGTTTTTCAATCATTCTTAAAAACAACTTTATAAAAATTATGAATAGGTATGGAGATAGGAGATCCCATACATTGATCCTTTTCCTCCCTTAAATGACTGAATGATTTTTCCATTGATAAAGATATTGAATGAGGTGGATATTATACATATCTTGATCCATTTGATGAAGACATGAGGAAACTCCATTATTTCTAATGTTTATAGTATAATGCATCAAAAAACTAAATTAAAATGCCTCCTGAATATCTATTTTATAGAGACTTTTGATAACTTTTCTTTTGTGATAATGCTTAATCAACTTTCAAATTAAAAGAATATTATCCCTATGCTTTTGCCTTATATGAATGCACTTTAAAACCCATTGATAATATATTTTATAGAAATTTTCAACCTAGAGATAAACATATTGGAAATGATAAATTCTGTTGCAATAAGAAATAAGTTAAATAATATGTAAGCTAATAAGGTAAGTTTTCTTTTAGAGTAGATAAATATGAGTGTTATTAATTTCCTTAAGCATGTTACAATTGGATAGGATTTTAAGCATATATTTTTATACATGATTCCTTACTAAATGCTAAGATTTTTGGCATTTAGACCATCAAATCTTGGTGATTTTTTTAGGATTTAAGCTCCAAGGGGTTATCTTTATGTCCTCTTCACTAAGTTGAGTAGTTAACTTTGCAACTTGCTTTTTATTCACTATTGGGATAATAGCCTTAATCTACTAAAAAGAAGATCCCATTTCTATTGTTACTCTAATTGTAATTCTAAAATGAGTGAAGATAGCTTCCTTAACATTAGATTGAGTGGCGAAAGTAACTCTATTATGACTAAGTAAGGAAGTTATTTTATTCAACTTTTCTTTGATGGGAATGGAATTATAAAAGTAACTAGAATTTCTAGCACATTTTTTAACCAAAGGAGTAGTAATCTCTATTTAAAAGAAAGGAGTGGCACTCTCGAGCTTGAATGTAACTTAACAAAGCTTCTTTCTTCAATTTCATTAGACTAACATTAAGTTCTAGCTTAGACTTAGATCTTAGCTTACCTCTTATCCTTTATATTTTCTAAAGTGTTATTAACTCTACTCTTATTTTGAAGTTTATGCTCCGTAACATCTTCAAGTTTCTTACCCAATTGAATGCCTTATATCCTTCTATGGTTGCATGCATTCCCTTAGTAACTAATTCATCAAATCCTTTTAGATTAGCTAAAAAATTTAAACCTAAAATGGAATTATCGTGAATTAGAAGATTGTCCCATCTTAATCTCTATCTAGGAGTGATCTTCAGATAGGGGACTTTAAAAATTGGCTTTAATATTTGGAAGTTGGCTTAACTAAGAGGCATTCACCATAGCTCTATCAAGCATCTTCCTAATTAACCATCTTCCTTCTTAATTATTGCTTTATTTTAGAAGGTTTCCATCAAAGTTCAAGTCTAATATTCCTATTTTTCTTATACATTCCTTAAACTAATCATTGAAAAGGTTTAATCCCTTACTATCTCCTTCTACTTCATGTTAATAGAGAATGTTATTAAAGTCTCCTAAGATTAAACAAGGATTATTTGTACCAGTATAGAAATTGTGCAAGTCTCTTCAAAGTTCAACTTTTTAGAAAGCAAAATTTGTAGCATAGATAAAGGTAATATATAGGGTTTTTAAGATTTTTAGAACCTCTATTTCTAAGTAAATAAGTTGTGCAAAATATTTGACATTGATCATTTTGAATAGATTAAGATCGATTGCTATAATGATTCTTTTATTTACATTATGATGGTGATTTGTCAAAGTGGTTTAAACTTTCCCCACAAAAACTATAAGCTAGTATTGAGCTTGCTCTCCATTATTTTAGTTTCCAAAGTCTTATCAATATAGACTTCTTTGTATTAAAAAAGTCGGTAATTACTTTTTTTTCTTTAGGGAGTTTATACCCTCATGTTCTAAGCATTATGGAAGTAATACTTAATTTTTGAGTCTATTATGGACCCTATCCTTGGCCTTTCCAGATTTTCTCATATTTCCTTATGAGAAGTTTTAGTTTACCTCCTAATTTGTTGCATGGTTATTAGTCAATAATGTTAATGTTCTTATAAAGTTTTTTTTCTCTGTTTTTGGGAGGTCACTTGAATATCTTCCCTAACTTTATATAATTTTGTTTGTATCTCCTACTTCCTTCCTATTTATTGCTTGATCAAGGATGTCTTTTTAAACCATCTGAATTTCTTCCTTATTCAAGGTTACTAAGGCACTAAAATGTTGAGGGTCATCTAAATGCCTCCCCCTGCATTTACAATACTTTGTATATGCTCCTTATAGGTGCTTATATCTTCTATATCAATTTGAGTTACCACCTCTTTTATGATAGCAAAATGATGGCTAACGTATAATGTGTGCACTCTTAAACTACAAAAAATAAAGTCCTTAGCCAAACTATGTCCACTTTCTAATTGCATAATAAATTGAACATATAAAATGAAATTATTTAAGACACTTCAAAATTTTATAAACATGTTTCTAAATTTTATATTATGAAATTATAGATAAAATAGGCAATGAAGAGAAGTGATGAAGAGATCAAGGATGCTATCAATGTAATCAATGTTGAAAATATATTTTATGATATGGCTTAAGAAGAGAAAACCTCCATTACTAGATCAAAAAACTTGATAGCAATTACCTAAAATGGACTCCAATGATAAGGATGAGGAAGTGGGTAATAACTCAAAATCTCATGATGATGATGATTATAGTAGTGGTAATAGTAGGCTAAGTCCACCAAGTTAACAATGGTGATTCTTTTTATGGCTATAGGATTTATAGACATACATATAATGAATTTGTAAGAGAAAAATACAAGATGCATGTGATTTTTTAATTAATAAGAAAAAATATGGCATGCCTTATAAAATCATTCTTATAGAAGAAGTAGTGTTTAATCGTTATTAGACTCTCCTAATGATTTTATAAGTAACCTTCAAGTTTAACCTTGTTTTCTCCAGTTTGATAGTTTTGAATGCGTATTCTATTCCATCTATGATAGAGACATTGACCATTTCTAACATACGAAACCATATGGATGTTTAGATGAGTGTTGTAAGAAGTCAACTAGTTCAACAAGCTCTTTAAGACTTCAAGTTTTTTGAAGTATTACTCAGTGAATTTTCAACCTAGGTAGTTTGGAACATTTAATATTTCATATTATTTTTTCTTCATTTATTTCGCGGGTTTTGAAGTGGAATTTCATAGTTTAAAGGATTAAGCTTTACTCTCTTGATCTTTATCTCTCTTCCAACTGCTCATATCAAGTTGTATTTTTTAAAAGAGTTTTAGTAATAATAGATCTGTAGTAAAATTAAATTGACTCACGTGATTTTCTCATCTTTGAGGTTTGTGCAGTTCTCTTATTATTTCATAGTTATTTATTCGTACATATAATTTCTTTTATTGTTGTCAAGTTCTTATTACCTGGATCAATAAGGCCTGATTCTAAACTCATTCTTTGAATTTACATCATCCAATCTTTGTCACTATTTATTGCTTCATCTTTTTTATTACCTACATTCTTTGAGTTTATCTCTAATTTTTTGTATGAAAGGTTTTTTTTCCTACTTTGTTTGTTTCTATGAATCCCTCGAAATGTCTCTCATCTTGATAAGTTGTTTTGTTCTCTTTGATTTCATTTTCACATAAAATGGATCAAATCTATTCTTTAAATAGTATAATTGGTTTTTTAACCTCAAAAAGTTATTTCTCCCTCTTTACTTGTTTTCGGTATTCAGTGGAGATTATTATAGAAGTTATAAAACAAGATATCTTTTTCTGGGTTAGTTAAAATACCCTCGAAAGTTCGTATCTTTTTCCAATCAAAACCATAGTTTATAGTTTCTAAATAAGATATAAAACTGTTCTTCTGTATAGAAACGAAACCTATCGCTTCTTTTAATTCTTGAATCTTTATGGTTTGATTATGATGTTTGGGATTCATGTGGTAACTTTAAGTGACTTATTATTTTTTGGGTTGGAGTTGTGTCGTCACTTTTTTTATCAATTTTTGTGATTTTTTTTAGGATAACTTTAGATACCTTGCTTTTGGTGATTAGGGTTTTTTAATTCTAGCTTAGTGTTTTATGTTGTGTCCAACTAGCTATTGCATGCTTCAATTTCCTATATATATATATATATATATATATATATATTCCTTTCTTCCTTTTTTGCTAGTTCTTTTTTTGCTATTGTTTCCTTTCTTCCTTTTTTTGCTAGTTCTTTTTTTGCTATTATTTCCTTTCTTCCTTTTTTTGCTAGCTCTTTTCCTAGTGTTCTATTAGTAGGGCTTATTTGATTAGTATTTTTAACTACTTTAATATTTCACTATTTAGGTTATCCATAATTATGGTAGTTCCATTCTTTTTTGGGTGATTGATTATTAATCATTACGTTCCTATTCCAATATTCACTATTCCAAGAACAAATTTGGCTAAAAAGGTTGAATCTTATTCCTATACGCATTTATAATTATTTATTTACAAATACTGTTATTTTTTGTAATTGCTTCCCTCTCTGGAGTTTTATTAGAATTCTTAGGGGCTTTTTAGACTCGTCTTCTTTAGCTTTTGGTGGCTACCAGGTTAGTGTTGACTTTGAATATTAATGATGGAGCAAGGGCTAGTCCTTTAGTGATTTTTGAGTTTAAGAGAAAAAAGATGTTGACAGACTACGGATAGATTCTTAGAACATCAAGACCCTTATAAGGAAGTCTTTAGAATAAGTGGAGATTTTAGACAAATATAATACTCATATAGGGTACATCCAAGAGACAAGGTGGACAACGGTAAAGCGAAAAAGATTAATAGGTTCAAACTGTAACATCCCATCACCGATGAGAAGGGTAAAATAGTAAATTGGGACGAGTTATAAATGTGTAAACTAGTCTCGGCATAGTCATGCATAATATGGCCCCTATATATACATAAATTGTAATTTTTGTGTATGCACATGATTGTACATGCACTCATGACATTTCCCGGCATATGTGTTTATTGTGAAAAATATGTTATTTGTGCTTGAAAAATGAATTGGAATGGATTTTTGTGTGTTTTCCATTTTGGAGAAATTTTAGGAATTTTTCTAGAATTTTTCGGAAAAATTTTCCGGATCGAAAAAATTGCCAATTGGCAGACTGATTAGATTTTTGGTACTGGAAATGACTGTCCAATGGAACTAAAAATTAAAGACATGATTTTAGGAATTAAGCTTTTGGAGCCATTGAAATTTGGAGAGAAATTGGACTAGAATTTAATTGTTTTGGATAGGGAATTAATGAATCCTTAAAAATAAGACAAGTATCACTTGCCAACTTAGCCTTATATTAAATGTCATATAAAAACCCTAACTTGGGAGAGTCTTCCACGACACTCCTTTTTTTCTAAGGTTTTGGTATTTTAAAAGGAGACTTTCTCCTCCATCTTCGTAGCCTCCTTCGTCTCCTCTTCTTCATCGATTTTTTTCTCCTTCTTTTTAGCTAGAATTGCTACTCATCTTCACTACACAAAAACCCCTCCTATGTTTTGTGCCTTCTCCTCCTTGTTCACAAAGAAAAATACTAACCTAAGCCTCAAGGATGATGATCGTATGGTGTGAGAAGTGAAGTAGGAAAATTGGTGAGTAGGTGAAGATTGGAAGATTGGAGCTTAAATAGGTAAGTCTTGTGTTTTATGTTAGTTAGAAGCATTCATTATGATGACTTGTACATTAATTACTTGAACTTGTGGTTAGTGTAAATGGGTAGGTTATTTGCTTGGGGAATTTATGGTTGATTGAGGATGAATGTGTTAACATGTGTAGTATGTGAATTAGTGTGTGAATTAAGTGTTGGAGTGGTTTTTATGATGTTAGATGATTGGTAATTAAAGTAAGAACCTTTTGTATGTGTGCTACCATTTTATGATTAAGTGTTCAAGTAAAGATTTAGATGAAATTGTGGCTGAATTAGTGACTAAATGGAATGCTTATTGATGTAGGAATGATGTTGGAATGAAAGGAGTAGAGTTAGATATGAGAATCTGGAAAATTCACTTTGTGTAGGTTTCAGATTTTTACTCATAACTTTTGATATGGTTGTGCTATTGAGATGAGTTTTAGCTTGAATTAAACTTAAGAAGTATGGCTAGAATTCTTATGAAGAAAGTTCTGTCCAAATGTGGCTGGAAGGGTTTTGAATTTGTCTTTGAAAGTTAGAAATATGTGCAGGGTTTGGGAATTTTTCTAGGCTAAAGTAGACTGATTTTGTGAAATTGGTCTTTATGAAAGTTGAAGATTTACTTGTTGGATTTCTAACGCCACTAAGTATGAATTTTTTTTATTTGTAGGTTGAAAGTTATGATTTGTTAATGTTCAGGTGGTAATTCAGACCAAAATGTGTTTTTTGTGCAAATGGATCTGAGTGTATAAGTTTTGTGATTTCTGTGTTCTGAAGCTAATTTTGGACTATTATGGTTCAAATTGGCTCAAGTGATCTTCTGGAAAGTTGTATAGGATTGTTGTAGCTTTCTAATGGGGTATAATATGTTAATTGTGGATATAAGGATTATAAGTTATGCATTTTTAAAGTTTGTTATGGTTTAGGTTATATGCTGATGTAAAAAGCCTTAATAGGACAGCCACATTAATGGGAGAATTTGATTCGGTTAGTGATGGAATTTGATTCTAAGTCCTTCATAAGAATTGTAGCATGTGTTCTGCTCTTTTCAGTGATACCAAGCATGGAATTTTTCTAAAATGGGATAGGAAGTTATGAATTTTGGAAGATTGTGTTACGGTTGAGAATGACACATGTGGGCAGAAACTTTGCTTGAGAATTTGATGTGTTTCTAGGTTGAATTTCTTCCAAGTTATTCATAAAAGTTGTAGAACATGTTTTGATCTTTCTTTTGACATAAATTTTGGAATTTTTGGCAAAAGGAATGGAAAGTTATAATTTTTACAAAATGGTATACTGTTTTGGGAAACATTATGCAGGCAGTAACTTTCCTTGCATTTTTGACACCCTTAGAGATAAAATTGATTTTGTGTCCTTCATAAAACTTGTAGGGAGCTCTTTTATCTTAAAATTGCTACCAAGTTTGTCCAATTTGGAGTTCAGAATAAGGAGTTATGACTTGTGAAAGTTGGGATGTTGGCAGAAGAAAGAATAAAGCTTCCAGTCGGTCACTGTAGTCGACCTAGTCGACTACAACCTCCGACTAGTCGACTAGGACATGTATTTTTCCTGAACTGACCTCTCTCCACTCTTTTGTTTATAACTTTTCCGTCCGACATCCGATTGACCTGATTCTCGAGGCATCGAAGTCGTGAAATATTTAATTTCATTTCTATGTGACATTGAGAAATTTTATAGATAAAATTGACGTGGATTGGTTAGGTCAAAGTGAGGAGACCGGGTAATGATTTTTTTATCCATCTTTTATTAATAATTGGACCTGTAGAGGTCCGAATTGGGTGATTTTAGTGTCTATGGCTTTCTAATTTTTAGAGGAAATTTTTGTGATGGGAAACTGTGAAATAGTGCCTGGAATGTCACGAAAATGCATTGTACACATTTTAATTGCTACATGTGCATTATTTAATCTTTCTGATTGTACATTTGGTAATGTTTAAATATTTTGATTGTTATAGAGGCACATTTGGAACGTCATCCCACAGACTTTGCCGAGACTTCCAGGCATTAGCTCGGAAGCTATAAGTGAGTGACCTAGATGGTTTCTCAATTATTATTTGTTTATAATTTTGCGCTTATAACTCTGTGGAGAATAATGGTGAGTTTGTGAGTTGTTTATGACTGGATTCCGGACAGAAGGTCCGATGTATTGGGAGATTATGACATAGAAGTGTTATTTGTCTGAGAATTTGAGACCTCCGTGTGTTCAATGTGACAAATTGTGATGGTGATTTTAATGTGAATAATTGTGAACTAATTGTTTGAATGTGATAATTTGGGTTTGATTGTGACGTGATATTGCTCAATTACAGCATATGCATTCCATGCATGAATGCATGATCAGTTAATGACAGTTGTGATCGGAGCAACCACCGAGAGCTGAAAGCTCAATGTATTTGGGCATCGAGCCCACAATGTTTCAGAGCCTCAGGCTCAACGATTAATGCGCCCATATTAGGATAGTTTAGAGCCTCAGGCTCAACGACTAATGTGCCCATATCAGGACAGTTTAGGAACTCGGTCACAATACCAAAATAAAATAAAAATGTGGCACATGCGCATGTCATGTGCATCTGATTTTCATCTCTTTGATTGAGTGAAAGGCAAAACGCCTTATATTTGTGTGACACCAATCATGTAGTACTTCTGAATGGAAAAATTATGATATAACTGTGATGTGTTTGATATAGGTCGGACTACGGTCCAAGAATATGGGAAAGTGAGTGGAAGTGATTGCTGCATTACATGGCATGAGTGCATGACACATAACGGCTGTTGTGACCAGAGTCACCACCGACCAGAGCTTTAAGCTCAACGAGTGAAAATGAGCTTCGAGCTCATAAGTGATTCTGAGCCTCAGGCTCAACGTTTAATGAGCCCTGTATCCACCAATGGATAAGGGAAAGTTATTAATGAGCCCTACAAGGGACAGTTATTAATGACCCCGGCAAGGGACAATTTAGGCACTCGGTCACAGTAAAGTAATAAATGGAAAGTGAGTCTTATATGCATATATCAAATAGGAAAAATATGAATGTGGACTTCTGTAAATGTGTGAATGTAAAATTTTGGTGAATGTGTTTTATGAGATAGTGTTAGATGTATACAAATTGTGTTGTGTGACTGAGTGAACTATCGATGATGGTTAACTCACTGAGTTAACAATACCCACCTAAAATTTGCAATTATTTTTTAGGACTCAGAAAATACCCCGTTAGGCAACGGGCTTATAATGCGAAAAGAAGTCGGGATCAGTTCACGTCTGTATTAGTGTCTGATAAATTCTGTATAAAAAAATTGTATTTCTGAATTATTGTATTAATGATTAGGTCATGTTGTAAAGTCAACAGACTGAATTAATTGTATTTATAAAAAGGCCCTCGTGGCCATTGTATTTACCGATGATTGTTTATGTAAATTGTTTTCCGCATAATATATACTGTATGTGTATGTTTCAACAAAAATTATACTGAGTTTAGACTGAGTGATGTAGCACGCCACCCTCGCAGGACACGGACTCAGATATCACTATCGATGTCAGGTTTGGGTCATGCGGGAGTGGGGTGTTACACAAACTTTGGTACTTAGGGTGTTCGAGATGATAGGGTGTTCGAGATGACATAATGGGGTACCTATCTTAGTTTTTAAGGAACTTATAAATCATATTGTGGGGGTAAAAAGGAAGAATGATATGATTATGTCTATAAATATTATGGTGAGCGGTGTTGTTCTCAATATGTTATATGCTTGTGCACCTCAAGTAGGTTTGGATGAATAACTTAAATGCCAATTCTAGAAAGAGTTAGATGAGGTGATTTAGCAGATCCCCTGGATGAGAAATTTATTCTAGGATGAGACTTTAATGTTCATATAAAGGTAGCCTCAAATGAGTATCTATAGATTCATGGGATTTCGAGTACGGGGATAGGAAATGATAATGGGACTACTTTTTTGGACCTAGCAGTAGCGCTTGAGTTAATGATGGCCAATTCTTTATTTAAGAAAAACAAGGAGGACCTAATGAGTTTTAAGAGTAGAACCATGAAAACTCAAATTGACTAATTCCTCCTAACACGGAGTAATTAACCTAGGTGTAAGGATTATAAGGTGATACCGAAAACTTGCTTATCAACTCAATATAGACAATTAGTTTTGGATCTTAGAATTAAAGGATAGAGGAAGAAGAGAAGTCCTAAGAGGTGTACTAGAGTCAGATGGTGGAATCTAAAAGGGGACACATTGAAATAACATAATGATAGAATAATATATGGAGATGAATGGAAATTGGAAGGAGATGCTAACTAGATATTGGAGAGAATAGCAACTCTTTTAGGGAATATAGCTAAAGAGATCTTGAGGGTTTCTAAAGGGACTAGGGGTACTAAAATGGAGTCTTGGTGGCGGAATGAAGATGTACAAGAAAATTTTAAGGTCAAGAAGGGTGCCTTTAAGTAGGAATTTGGTTTAAGCACGGGTTGGCTATGGATATGGGTATAATCGTAGAAGGGGATGGGGATGGATATGGAAAATAAAAAAAATGATGTTTGGTTTGTAACTTGAGTTTCTGTATTAATACCAATAATATTGTTTGGTTTGTTGCATTAATGGAAATGAAAGATAATATAATACCATTTTTATCCTAAATAAAAATGAAAATAATTTGCCCTTCATAACAAAAAAGATGAAGAAATAGACGTTGGATAAAGATGAAGGGATTACATCATTATAAGAAGGTTAAAAATTGTAAAAACAAAGACCAACGTAGAAGACGATTCGTTAGGCATTTTTCTTTTTTTTAAGAGTTAAAACCATATACGAAAAATCAAATTAAATCATAAAACAATAATTATAAGGGAAACAAGGAGCAGATTGGTTTTATGATTCTCGTTCAATCTATAACCATATACACTTTCACATCATCAAACCATATAGCAAATTGGTTATTCTCTTGATTAAATCATAAAACGAGAATATATAAGAAAAAAAAGGAGCAAAAGCCCTATTTACAATGAGATGAAATCAGGTTCTATCCAGTTAATTTAACATCAAATTAAAACAAGGGATTTCAAAAAATATACCTAGAGGTGTAGAACAAAACGCGATAAGGCAGGATGGGGGATCATAAGCAATTGAGAGGCAATAAGGAATTAAAGAGGATGGTAGGGCAAAGTTTGGGGATAAAAGAGTAAAAAATAAATATGATAAAAACTTAGATTGGAATGAAAAATCGATACCCACCCCTCTTGGTAGGTTTAGTAGATTTTCAAATTTAATGGGATAAATCCATTTCCCTAGAATTAAAAACCCCAAAGTAAACACTGTTTTTTACAATTATTCCATTCCTTCATTCCCAAACCCTCAAACCAAACACCCCCTAAAGCTCTAATGGATTGTAACACAGAGTTAGAGAGAGTAGCTAATAGAGAAAGATACAAACTAATAAAGAAAGAGGCAAAGAAGACAATCTCAGTGGATAAAAGCAGAGATTATGAGAAATTTTAAAGTAGATTGGATAGTAAAGAGGGTGATATGGACATTTTTAAGTTGGCAAGACCTAAGGAATGGAAAATGAGAGAATTAGATTAGGATCATTGTATAAGAGATCAAATAAGAAAACTGCTCATGGTTGAAAAGCACATAAAGAGAATATGACAAAGGTACTTTTACAGCTTTTTTAATGAAGGCATAGAGGACAACATCTCTTTAGGTGACCTCAGTAAGTCTGAAAATTTTATAACTTGCCTCATTGCAAGTAGATTACAAGGGGAGAAATTAAAAAAGCTTTAAGTGAGACAAAAAGAGGAAGGGCATTAGGGTCGAATGAGAAACCCATAGAGGTATGGAAGAGTCTAGGCATAGAGGGTCTTACTTGGCTAGCCAAACTTTTTAATGTGATCCTTAAGTCCTCTAAGATTTCAGATGAGTTGAGACTTGGTATGTTAATTTCTGTATAACGTACAAAGGTGATATCCAAAATTGTAACAAATATAAAGGCATCAAACTACCTAATCACACCGTGAATTTATGGAGGAAGGTAATTGAGAAGAGAGTAAGAAAGGTTGCTCCTATTTCAGAGAACTAGTTTGGCTTCACGCCAAGACGGTCCATAAGAGACACTTTACATCTCCTTAAGAGATTAATAGAATATCAAATGGAAAGATTAGGACATCTACATAATATTTTTATTAATTTAGAGAAGGCATATGGTAGGGTTCCCAGGGAAATCATACAGGGGTATTTATTAGTTGATCATGTCGTTCGAGCTTTAAAATTTATAAGCCCTCAAATAATGCAAGTGCTCGAGTTGTGACTGTAGTAAAAGAGAAGTCGATCCCACAACAAGGGTACTAGCCTAATCCTAAGTTGTCTAAGGCTCAACGAAAAGACTAAAAAGAAATAAAAACTGCATAAGTGAACACAGAAAGTAAATACGGCAATTTGATTCAAGAATTATAAAGTAAAAATTTTAACAAAACAGAATTAAACTGCGTAGTTACACAAGTGACAATGGAAATCTATCAAGAGAATTAATCAAGTTATGAGAGAGGGGATTTTACCTATCACTAATGCTAATCTAGCCATTTATATGTTTATAGGATGTCATTTCTAGACAGTCGTAGGGTTGATTACTCTCTCTCGAGTTATAACCATTAAACTCTAAATTGTAAACCCTAATAGAATTATGGAACTTGCAATCTCTTAATTCACAAATTACCCATAATTCTAATTAGTTATAAATCTCTCTAATAAACAATTGGGTCTTGCACGGTATCTCTCTCTATGAAATTACTAACTACATTGATTAAGTGGTCAATTAGATCGCCTAACTCTTACTAATCTGATCTAATCATTTTTATCTAGCTCACCCTCTCGATTTGTAATCGAAACATGTAATTACATTAATAAATCATAACATCCAAAATAATAAACACAAACTAACTAAATCAATATTAACTCAAAGTGAAATCCTGAAGGCGAGTTTAGAACATTATCAATAACCTGAAATCCATTTCCATACAATCTATCTCAACTTTATACATTTAAATGAAGAGAAAATGGAACTTAGGTTGGACAAATAGAGAAAGCAGTATTGTCGAGATAACACCTAATTTGGGGGGCAGCGATGCCAGGATCCTCTTCTTCTTCCTCCTTCTTCCTCCTCTTCTTCTATCTCTCTTCTTTTTCTCCCTCTTTAGGGTTTTCGAAAGTGGCTAAATGGAAAACTCTTTCTTTCTGTTCTCGATATTTTATTTATGTTCTTTTGTATTTAGGGTTGAACTAGGCTTTTTTAGAGGTCCAAAAGGTCTAAAAATCCCTCGAAATGCGAATTTTGGAAGTGGTTATGCATCTTCCTGACGCAGGCCATGATCGTGACCTACGTCAGGCCTTTCTATCACGATTATGGCTTATGGGCCACGATCGTGGGCTATTAGCCCCAATTTGCTCCGAAACTCCTCCATTCTTCAATCTTTACCCTAAAACACTATCAAACACATCAAGGTACCTCAAAATCATCATATTTAAACTCAAAGTATTGTTGTAACCCATAAAATACTTAAAAACACAAATAAATCACAAAATAACACAATTCTACCCTAAACACATACTTAACAATCGAATAAACGACTAAATACATATCAAACTATACCCTAAAATGTGATGCTTTTCACACCTATCAACTTCCCCACAAACATTTGTTTGTCCTCAAGCAAAAAAAACAAAAAAAAACACACAATGCACAAATGAGGAAATGGCCTCAACTTCACAAAATAATTTAACTCTAAACACAATCATTCAAGTTATTCCAAATTATTAACATGTGAAAACTGCGTCTAAACACCTTGGACTCAATATACAATCTAATCAAAATTTTAATATTGAACCTATTCACCCCTATCACTTGTGCACACACATTGATAATCATTTAGTCAAAACAAAAGTGTAGCTATTCCTTAGTAGGTTTTTATGAAAAATTAAGATACTAACAACTGTGGTAGGTTTTTATTTGAAAACATTCTTTTTGTTGATTTTTCTTTAAGGAAATGAACTTAGTCTTTCATGCAGAGGAAAACATTTGTGATGAATGTCGATCTAATTACTCAACTAAATCATGTTGTTATTAAGTTGCTTGGTTGGAATGTCATTATAACCTTTTTACATGGAGGCACACATTTATGAAGCGTGTCAATCCGGTTACTTAGTTGCATCATATTCATAACCCCAAGGCTAGTGAAATAGTTATTTTAGTTAAAATTATATAGCCTTTTTTAATAAAAAATGAATCAATTAACATTGTATCCTAATTAACCAACATATTTAGCCCTATGTAAATTAAGTCACTAATTTCACAAGCCAATAAATCTTCACAACCTAAAAAACTATGTTTAAGGCCAATTATATCCCGTTAAATCCTAGTCATTGACGAATTCACACAATTCACATCATGCAACCTAAACAAACTATCATACCATATGCAAAATTCACACTTATGGTACAAACACACAACACTCCCCACACTTGAACAACAAATCGTCCTCAACGTGAGAAGGGTACACAAACATACCGAGGGAAATAAAACAAAAGATACGAAAAACATAAGAAAAAATACTAACTAACAAAAATGAATAGAAAAGGGTTAGAACCCAAAATCATTTATGGTGATGGAGGTGGTGATGGTAATAGTGTTGAGGCTAAATTGTTTGAAATCGAGGGTTTTTCCCTATCTTATAAGTGATTCAAGGGAAAAATATTTTGCAATCATCTAAATCATTAAAAACTTATTTTGGAATTTAAAACAAACCTAACTACACAATAATTTAATCTAACTACTAAACATTCTAATTTAGGGTCATTAGCTTGACTTTGCATCCTTTGAAGCTCATCCCTAATCAATTATGAGTGGCTTGCTTCCACCCTTCTCATTCAATTTTTGTAGCCTATAAGTAAGCTACAAATTGCAAAATGATCAGAAGGACAATATTGATAAAATTATGAAAACCAATTATACTCAGTAATGTCCTTTTTTCGAGCAAACTATCACAATAAATAACAAAACTCCCTAAATCTTCTATGGAATCCTGTAGTTTGCCCAGTAAGAGGGTGAGTTGTTCTCTTCTTGGGTCTTCCTCATTCACCCACATCTCCTTTTCTTCTTTAGCTTCTTAAATAGAGACTTCCATAGCTTCTTCAAACCTGATGTCTGTTGTCATATGTTCTTTGTCCTCTCATTCCTTCAAAGATTCGAGCACATGAAATTTTTTGAATGAGTCACCCTCCTTTGGATTCATTATACATTATTGATGTTGAATGTCACTTGATCATCACTAATCTAAATGATTAGGTTCTCTTCATGGACATCTACCCCAATTTTTTCGATGTTCAAGAATGGTATACCAAGATCTAGGGAATAATAGGGAGAGTTGTCATTCTTTTCTTCATCCTCTTTCCTTCTATCTTGGTCTTCAACAAGACAGGGCTTAGCATGGTCTTCCATTGGTTCTTCTTATTCTTCCCCATTTCTAAGTGTGATAGCCTCATATTTCTCTCATTAACATAATTCCATATTACTTAGAGTGTCTTCCACACTTCCCTTACAAAATTCATGGGAAACCTATCTTACTTGAATCTCCAGGTTGTGAATAGAAGCAACATGATTTTTCATTACTTGATCAAATTACTCTTCTAGTCTCTTATGCTTCTCTTCCATGTCTGGTAGCTTATTCATGATTTTGTTCAATTTGGAATCCCATGAACTAGACTTGCTGATATTCTACTAGGTCTTGATGTCCCATATAAGTACTTGCATTATTGGACCAATAGAAATCTGGGTAGTTCTTCCACCTTGAAGTGTATATGTTCTAATAAGGATCTCTACTTCCCTAGCCATACTGTACCTCATTACAATTCGCAAAAGTTCCTTTCTCCTTATAATATCTATCTTCTATCATTGTTCTTTCCAATTCTTCTTGGAATCTAGCTCTTCAAATGTCTCATTCTCACTCTAAGATGTCTTGATGTGTCTCTACTTTACGTCTCAAACTTCTTTCTCAATTTAAAAAAAAATAGATAATGAAAAAACCTTAGACTAAAGAACTATAGTAATCGCATCACTGATAATGGTGCCAAAAAACTTGATCGTATCGTTAGAGCTTTAAAATTTATAAGCCCTTAAATACTGCAAGTGCAAGGGTCATGATTGTAGTATAAAATTTGTCGATTCCACAACGAGGGTACTATCATAATCGTAAGTTATCTAAGGATCAAAAAAAGAATAAAAGGAAATAAAATTGCACAAAGTGAAAATGGAAAGTAAATATTAGAAATTTGTAAAGCATAAATTTCATCAAAACAAAATTAAACTGAGCAGTCACACAAGTCTCAAAGGAAATCCATCAAGACAGTTAATCAAGTTATGAGAGAGTGGACTTTACCTATTATTAATGCTAATCTAGCCATTTATATGTTTACAGGACGTTAGTTCTAGATAATCATAGGGTTGATTACTCTTTCTCGAGTTATAATCATTAAACCCTAAATTGTAAACCCTCATCAAATTATAAAGCTTGCAATCTCTCAGTTCACAAATTAGCCACAATTCTAATTATTTCTAAAGCTCTATAATAAAGAATCAAGTCTCACATAGGATCTCTCTCCCTGAAATTACCAACTAGATTGATTAAGTGGTCAATTAGATCGCCTAACTCTCATTAATCTGATCTAATCATTTTTATTCAGCTCACCCTCTCGGTTTTGTTACCAAAACATGCAATTATATTAATCAATCATAACACCTAAAACAATAAACACAAAATAACTAAATCAACATTAACTCAAATTCAAATCCTAAAAGAGAGTTCAAAACATTATCAACAACCCGAAATCCATTTCCATACAATCCATATCAACTTTATACATTTAAATGAAAAAGGAAATGAAGAGAAAATTGAACTTAGGTTGGACAAATCAGGAAGGCAACGACATTAAGATACCACCTAATATGGGGAGCAGCAGTGTCGGGATCCATTTCTTCTTCCTCCGTCTTCCTTTTCTTCTTCTCTCTCTCTCTTCTTTTTCTCCCTCTTTAGGGTTACCAAGATTGGCTTAATGTAAAGCTCCTTCTTTTTATTCTTGTTGTTTTATTTATGTTTTTTTATGTTTAGGGTTGACCTAGGATTTTTTGGGGTCTGAAAGGTCAAAAAAATTATGCAAAACCCAAACTTTAGAAGTGGCTACGCATTTGCCTGATGCAAGCCACAATCGTGGCCTATATCATACCTTTATGTATGGGCCACATTCGTAGGCCATGCAATTAGCCCTAATTTGCTCCAAAACTCCTCTGTCCTTCAATCTCTACCCTGAAACACTACCAAAGACATCAAAGCACTTCAAAAACATCATATTTAAGCTCAATGGATTGTTTTAACTCATAAAACACTTAAAACACAAATAAATCAAAAACTAACACAATTCTACCCTAAACACATACTAATCAATCGAATAAACGGCTAAACGCATATCAAACTATATCCTAAAATAAAATTCTTTTCACTCCTATCATTGGTTAAGGGAGTTCCTATGACTGATATGTGGGTGATTAGGGATATGTATAAAGGGGTAATAACTAGAGTAAGTACGATATGACGAGATTCAAAAAAATTCTATTGTTATTAGACTACACCAACGCTCTACATTAAACCCTTTTTGTTTGCAATACTGATGGATGAGCTCACCAAGAATATCCAAAGAGATGAGCCTTGGTGTATGTTGTTTACTTGATGATCTTATCATAGTAGATGAGACAAAAGAATATGTCAATGTCAAGCTAGAATGTTTAAGGGATGAGATAGAGTTGAAGGGCTTTAAATTAAGCAAGACTAAGATTGAGTACTCAAAGTATAACTTTTTTGGCCATAGGGTGGTTATCAATGCACATGTAAAGATTGGAGTAGAATTTATACCATAGAAAGAGTATTTTAAGTACTTAACATCTATCATCTAAAGTAATGGAGACATCGATGAAGATATAGTCCACTATATCAGATTAATATTGTTTAAACAAAAAAGCATCAAGAGTTTTATGTGATAAGAAGATACCACTCAAGCTCAAAGGTAAATTCTAGCACTTAAAGATTAGTTCGACATGCTATATGGGGCAGAGTATTAGGCCATTAAACAAGCGCACAGTAATAAGTTAATGGTGGAAGAGATGAGGATACTCAGTTGGATGTGTAACTATACTAGAAGAGATAAGGTCAAGAATGGAATGGTAAGAGACAAATTAAAGGTGACTAGTACTAATGAAAAATTAAGAAAGACGAGGCTTAGGTGGTTTAGACATGTTAAAAACAGACACCATAATGCTCCAGTGTGAAGAGGCAAGAAAATAGTACTTAGAGACTATAAGAAGAAGAAAGGAAGGCATAAGAAGAACTAAGGGAAGTGATTAAGAATGATATGGCTCTAAAGGAACTTACAAAGTAGATGGCCCATAATAGAAAACTTTGATGTACTAGGATACTGATAAAGGATCCCTCTTAGAGATGTTATTCTCATTCTCTTATGTATTTTAGACTTTTTCCTTTGACTTTTTTTATTATTTTTATTTTGAATAGTTAGCTTAGTTAGTTTCTTACTTAGCCTATTACTTTCTTAACATAACTGGTTTGAGTTATTGTTATACTTGTCTTTTTTGTTTGTATATTTCTAATTATTTTATTTCTTATTGTTAATCTTTACCATGTTATATATGTATGATATTTTGTATTGCATTAACTATTTGTATATTTTTATATATACTTATTTTTATAATTTATTATCTTTATTTGCATTACATGTGGGTCTATCAAAAAAAACTTCCTTATTAGGGGTTGCATACTACTGGACATCCCCAGAACCCGTGTTTTAGTAGGACTCTCACTGGCGATTTTTTTGTTTTTTATGAGTTACCTTAGAATAGGCATTAGTGGAAGTATGATTCAATCCAGAAGGAAACCTTATAGTATGTAAAGGACATCCTCATTTGGTAGTGGAAGGAGAAGTGTTAATTAGGGTCATTATCCTCCACAAACATATTACCCGCTTCCAATTTATATATTTCTAAATATTGCTTATTTGCATTATTCTTATATGCTTTTTGCACCCCCCACCATATTATATCCATTATCATCCTTCACATTATTAAGAAAATAGTGCACTTTTTGAATTTTATAACCAAATATTTAGATATAATCATGATTCAAATGAACATGAAGAGGCTCTTCTATATTCAACCATGCGGTAACTTATCTTTATAGTTTTAATCAAACTCTATGTTTTGTATTTCAAAATGTCTACAACCTTTAATTAGTATGACTTAAAGACTATTTTTAGTGTGTCACTTTTTCTTGTATATTAATGAGATGTATTCGTTCTTCAATGACTTTAAAATTGTTATGATGTTCTAATTTTTTTAGATATAATTTATATGTAGAATCATGTATAGAAAATATAATTTTCAACAGTTTAGATTCCTTTTATGTGATAGAATTAAATTTATCAATAGATTTTTTATGATTTTAATTAAGTTGTGCTTTTTTGTAATTCATAATTTCTACATCATTTAACTTATATTTATAAAATTATTTTAATATGTTACATTAATTTATATATTAGCGCAATTTATTTATATCGATTTTTATGCATAAATTTATTTTAAACAATCTTTATATAGCAATTTTAATATATATTTTGATGTGATATTATATATAAAAGATATAATTTGCAAGAATCTAGATTATTTATATGTAGATATTGTTAGAGTTGTGCCCTAAAGGCAATCCCCTTTAGCGCTTTTTGTTCATAATTGTACAGACTTTATGAATAAATAAAGAAAGGCAAGTTTCATTAACTTGATGTTCATGAACTTTGTTTATGAAATGATAGTGATCTGTAATCAAATTGATGAAGTCCATGATATATGACATAGCATGAAGGAAATTATGATGTGATCATACTACTGAGATTCCTATCATGTGCAA
>JANTNU010000008.1:29733764-29744721 GCA_024752395.1 Erythroxylum havanense
TATAATCAAGTAGCTTCACTACAAGTTACAAATCCTAGACTTAGGCATTCATAAACCGTAGCTAAACTACAGATTAAGCTACTTCCCTTTGAAGCTCGGTAAACTCCAACCGTCACTACATATTCAGGAGAAAATAAATGCCTAACCACGCATTGCAACCGAAAGCTTCACAACTCGTGGCGAATCCAAGCTACTCATGGGTGAGTCGGCGGTGGAAATGAAAAGGAAACCTATGCAAAGATTCCACCCAGGGTTCCCTGGGTGGTGAGGCCGTGAATCTCTCCTCTTTCTTCTTTGTTATCTCTTAACTCGTATGTATTCTCTCTACCAAATGTCGATCTCCCCAGCTGATGGAATATTGATGTATATATATGTCGGCACTCTCCACTCATCCAAAAATAGGTTTCTTCTCAAAACCGGGTTGCTGGGTCGGGTATGCACAGTATGAGAATTTTTCAATTTTAGTCTGGGTGCCCGACTGTTCGCCACGGCGAGATGATTCTTTGACGTCGCGGCGTGCTCTTCTTGATTCGCTCGCCTTGGCGTGTTAATTCGTTGGTGTCGCGGCGTGCTCTTCTAGATTCGCTCGCTGTGGCGTGTTAATTTGTTGGAGTCGCGACGTGCTCTTCTGGATTCGCTCGTCGCGGCGTGTTGCTTGTATCACGTATCGACGTGCGGACTTTTTCGTGTCCCGCGACGTGTTGACTCTTTGGATCCTTTTAACTCTTCTTTTTCCCTACAACATGAAACAACAACTTGCAGTATCAATTGTCCTTAGGAAAATTATGATGGAATTAATGTCAATTTGAAACAATTTCACTATCAATTTGTATAAAATTTAAGCTCACTACAAGGGACTAATTAAAGCACAAAATCACAAATTAAGAGTCAAAAAGTACATTAAAAGCCATGAAAGTGTAGCCAATTTATATAATAAACTTGGGCTCAATCAATAATTGGAAATTCTTATAAACACTCTCAATGATTTTTATTTTCCTAGCATGTTTGTTACCTAGATAGAATAATACATTTCATCTATCTTATACAGTGTTCGTAGTAATGGAGAATACTCTAAGCTCATTAAGGGAAATTGGGGAATTAGACAAAGTGACCTTTACCACCCAATATCTTTACTCTTTTTATGGAGGTATTCACAAGACTCTTAAGACTAGCTTCCACTAGCCAAGGGAACAAATTTAGGTTTCATTCCAAGTGTAAGAAATTGAAATTATGTAGCTTATTCTTTGTAGATGACCTTATCTTATTTTCAAAAATAGATGATAAATCCTTATACAGTCTAACGATTCTTTTATACACGTTTAAGGAAACTTAGGTCTCTCAATCAACAAAAAGAAAAAGTCATCTACTTATCTCCTTAAGTGCCTCTCATCTTGCAACCTAGTTATGCCTATCATTGGCCTAATAATAAAGAGATCACCTTGTCCATTTATCTTGAGATATTGATTTCCATAAGGAAACCTACGTATAATGACTTTCCACTAATTGATAGAACCAAAAAGAGCATATTTGCTTGGTACATTAAAAGTCTCTCTCTATCTAGTAGAATCCAACTTATCAATTATATCCTAAGTAATTTGCATACACACTAGCCTTGCCACATAATGTTGTCTATTGGAATCCCTAAAATTATCAAGAAACTTCTAAGAAACTTTTTTTGTTCTAGTGATCACAATTAGAAAACTTTAGATAAAGTCAAATGGAAGGAACTTAGTACTCCTAAAAAGGAAGCAAGATTGGGAGTTATTATCATTCGGTTAGCTAATAAAAAAATGATGATCAAGAGATTATGGAGACTCTTAGTGGATAAACAATCAATATGGGTCAAATGAGTGAATGAATACTACTTAAAAGAGACTAATATATGGTCCATATGACAAATAACTCTTTTTCGAATGTCTTATTGCAACTTATGAAGTTGAGGAACATTGTTACACAAGAACTCCTACACGGGATTGGTGTTGGAGCACTCACAAATTTCCAATATGACTTTTAGACTAATTTTAGATCTCTTATGGACATTAAGGAACTTAATCCCCTCTATTACTTGATCCTTAAAGTAGGCACTATAAACGAATTTCTTAGTAATGGACTTGATGTGTTTGATTATATACCCAGATCAACATTGACTAAATTGCTCTCTAATGTTACACTAAATCCAAATAGCAGCATACCATCAGATGGAAAGGATCCCTTAATGGCCTACTCTCCATCAAAACTTGTAGGGATATCCTTGGAACATATTAGTTTAGTTTAGACACTCTGGTTGTAGAGCATCTACTATCCTTTAGCTCACTTAAGAGGAAACTATCTACTGTTGACAAGAGCAGCATACTCCTAGCCATACCTAGCACTCGTTCTTTGTGTAGGCTAGAAGAAGAAATCGGAGACCATCTTTTTTTTGCCAATGTACCTATTTTAGCTTCATCTAGAATGGCATATTGCAAACTGGCATTAACATATCCCCTCTTCAAATTGAAATGAGTTAGTGTCTTGGTTTTGTTAACCTTGCTATCTTAGTAATGGAGATCATTTAATCTATAAGAGATGCTTGGGAACACCAATTACACTCTCAGGAAAGAATGAAACTTGTTAATTTTCCAACACCAATCCAATAATAGAGAGTTGGGATTGAAGGAACTAGTAATACTTATAAGGGAGCAACTTTTGGCATAGAAACTTCAACTTACTTGCAACCTAAACATGGTCACATGATGGCACATGATATAAACAATGATGTTCTTAATGAACTATGCAAACGTGTTACTTCTAACATCTCCAAACTCAACTGCTTGGATTACTAAATGCTAAGTGATTTGCTTTTACCTTTTCCATGTAAAGTTTCAATGCTTAAGCATAAGTTTATGTGATGTAATCTCCAGTATAGCTATGAATAAGTTGTTTAGCTTTTAATTGCTTGGTTACATGTAATCCCCTTGGTTACGTGTAATCCCTTTGGATCTTTTGGTTAAATAAAATTACTTACTTTTTCAAAAATCTGTAATCATAATTTTGAAACTTTATATGTAATTGAATTCACACACATCTCACAACTCCTTACACATTTACAGTCAAGAGTCACATACTCTAGTACTAGTTAATACCAACTTTAGAAAAATTTAAAGAAAGAAGAAGAAAAAGAAGAGATAAATATTTTCATTTCATTCATCAAAACAGACTTGATAACCCTCTGTTTTGAAGAAAGGTTATTATCTAATGATCATATGTAATGTTAATTATAACTAATTAACAACAATACAAAACATTTAAAAGTTGGGTAGACTCCTATACAATTTTAAGCCCACTTATTCTATTTATCAAAATGGTGACCATAAGATGTTTTATCACACATTAAATTCCCTTATTTTGTCCACCTTAAAATCTAATGTACACCCACCTGGCGAATTGCGTTGCACATAGAACTAAATCTTATTTGATCTGTGATCCCAAACTAATCATATGGCAGGTAGAATTTTCAACTGCATTATGAGATATAGCGTATACAATCCGTGCGTGATAATCATATGCATGGCATATGTAGATAGATAAATAAATAAATAATCAATCATGAAAAAGAGAGCCATTGCCTTTTGGTATATATGACAAGCCAGCAAAAGGTTGCATAAATCAAGGGAAGAAATTTGGCATGAATGCATAGAGTATGATGTTTATAGAAATGTAAGGTTAGGTAAATGTATGACCGCATTCGATAAGGAATCTAATACAACTAGCTAAGTTTTCATACGAGAAGAAGCTTGCAGGGGATTTATAAAGATAACAATACTGCGGATTCTAAAAATTTAACGGATTGCACAGGTTTTTCGAGTGACTCATGTTGGCTGCTAATAAGAAGCAAGTGGGGAGGTAGAACGTAGTACCGTAGTGAAGCAGGAGAAGGAACAAAGTATATTATTTTGTATATGTTGAAAACTGAAGACAGATGAAAAGATGGATTGCGGTTTTCGAGTAAAATTTTGCCTCCTTCTGGTTGGTGCATTAGAATGTTGATATTTGTCGTTTAGTAAGGTGCGGCAGACAACGTCCAGATGTTAATGTGGAGGCATATATTTATATATGTACACATATGGTCAGGACAAAGCACAAATGGACACAGCCTGTACAGCCCCAAGGAAAAGGAATAGATATACATATATATCACTAAGATTAGGACATGAATTACTGTTGTTCGATCAGAAGGGAAATAATTAATAAGACGTTGAAGAAGGATCATGCAAATTGCTCTCCCCAGCCATTATGTATTAAGAACTAAACTAGAACATCATTTATACTGACATGATAAATAAGAAAAGGTGATAGTAACGAACGTGATCCTCTATATCAATGGGAGCTAAGATACGTGGTCTTCAATTTCGAAAGTTGAAAGAGAGAGAGAGATTAATGGAAAGTGTTTTCGAGAATTGTGGGTGGTGGCAATGCAATTATAGAAATGATCACATGCTCGATGGCATGCTTTGATTCCCTAAACAAAAGCAAATTGAATAAAACCAAATAGAAATGAGAGATGTCTCTCATCCATAGTCACATGCATGCTTCCTGGGGACCATCAATTCCTTAAATATTACACCAAAGCATGAAATGAGAAGATCCCAAAAAAAGCAAATTACAAAAAATATATACATTATTAAAAAAAAAAAAAAAAGGTTGTTGCTCTCTCTCAAATCTTACTTCTCAATAGAATACAACTCAGACCCCTATAAAGGACAATTGGTATAAATTATGGCAAAAAAAAGAGATTCATTTGCATGCTGGATTACAGTCACCTTTGCTTTGAAAGAACATTACATGCCTTGATTGCTGCAACTGTCCTCTGCTTTTAACATCTTTGTAGTAACACTAAGACGAGGATTATCGCCATTTTAGGTGGCCAGCTTCTCGATCTCCTCCCTAGAGATGCGAGTAGGAGAGAGGAGAGGAAACTTCCCAGCTGTGACAAATTCTAGGAAGCTCCCCCACCCAATTCTTTTACTTGCTTTAATATCAATTTGCATGCGTTCGACCTTCTCTCATCAACAGATTAACCCTTGTTTTTAAAATTAATTATTACTACTGTTTACTACCTTAAATGTAGCATAACATCGTATAATTAACATGCGTTAAAGCTTAGGCTGGTAATCCATAAATTATATATATATGTGCAACGTTTGCTGTATTAATATAAATAAATCATACAGCAGATGTAGACGTAACTGCAGTTTACGCCAGCCAAATCTAACAAGTACGGAAGAATGTTTTATAGGAAATTTCAGTTTATGTGTATTGGGTAATTAAAAGATGATGATACATATCGGTAATAAAATGGTGCCCTAGAAATTATAATTAATCTTGAACAAGAAGAAACATTTAATTAAACTTTAGCAACTACAGACTATAGGGTTTCGCAATCTCAACTGGTAAACGTTAAACCTTTTTCTTTTATGGAATATCTACTCTGTCTTGGTTAATTTTCATCGAAATTCTCATTTGGTCGGGTCGATCTCCGGATTCTGCTGGATTCTGTCACATCTTTTTAACCTTCAACGTAAAGGGTTCTCTTAGCCTGGAATTGGCTAATGCGAAATGTTATATATATATATATATATGAGATAATTAATATTGGTTGTTTTCCTTCACCTGTTTGCTTTTGATTCATTAATACATATCATCATTATCATCACCCAATCCGAAATTCCGCAATAAAGCAGGATCTGGAGAGGTCGGATATATATTACACACATGGGTTAAATATATATTACACACATGGGTACAAGAGACAAAAGTTGGGAATTTATACTGTTGAAGACAAATGAAATACAATATTACAAAACTGTTAATTAATAGATTGTGCAAATATACACAAAGTACAAATTTTTACAACCTTGAAAGACAGATAGCAATAACCTAAACTGATAGTTAGCACATTTAACAAAGTCCTTCCTACCTACCTAAGCCCTGCCTCAACAATGCCATGTAATTCTTCCATGGGACTATAAATCAATCCATAAGGATCAACTGTGTTGTTTGAGCGACACCGAACCAACAATCACAATCAAAAAGCAAGCAAATAGAAAGGCAAAAAATAAAGAAAAAGAAAAGAAAGCCAGGGCCGTTAAGGGTCAGCATGTAGCAAATTAGCAATGGTTGAAATGTGATCTTCGTTTATGATTGTTTGGATAATGCAAATGGGGAATTGGTCCGTTCAATTTTCAAGGGGCAAGATTGGTAACTTTGGGCCTGGTAGTGAGGTGGTATGATTGGACAGGCAGGTTCAAGGATTGGGTGAACAGTTCATGACCCTTGATCTTGATATTTATCAAGCACGGTGCTTGATAGACGCTGAAAGATCACGGGTGCACCGTACTGTGGGTAAAGTAACATCAGGACCGTTGGTGCGTGTCGATAGGTAGGTGCCAATCTAAAGGAGAAGCGTTGAAGTATGATTGCAAGCGTTAATTTGGCTTGCAAAATAGCTAGATTTTGGCCAATGCAGGTACGGACCCCGAGCCCAAATGGAATGAACGCCAGAGGATGCTTCGCTGCCCTGGCAACCCCATCAGAGAAACGGGCAGGATTGAAATCGTTTGCGTCGTTTCCCCATATGCTCTGATCATGATGAAGGGCTAGGATTGGTATCAAAAGCTCTATTCCATGTGGGATCTTGTATCCGCCCAGCTCTACATCTGCTTTAGTCCGTCTGATTGTCGCTATTGTTGGAGGATAAAGCCTCAAGGACTCATTTAGAATCATGGTCAGCTGCACAGCAGATAAAGCGCACAACATTTAAAATTAAACAGAAGTTGGATTTGGACAAGCTGAAAACATCAAATGTAATGTTTGATTGGCGACGCATGCATTGGGGTTGGGGAGGTGGAGGTGTTACCGTCTTAAGCTTCACAACATCATCTTTGGTGGGGCTGTCACGTGATCCACACACCCGCAGTACCTCGTCACGTGCAAGCACCTGCCACTCTGGGTGCATTGCAAGTAGGACCGTAGTCCACGTCAGCAGATTGGATGTGGTCTGCTTGCCCGCAAAGAAAAAGCTCTTGCACTCTTCCAGTATGTCATGAACAGTCACATTTGGACATGAATTTGAGGCTTGAATCATTAGTCCCAGCAAGTCCTTTGGTACCTTGGTTTCTTGTACAATGTTCCATCTACTCTCTTTCCGCTTCTCGATCAACTTCTTCAACGATTTCCTTATCTCCTTGTCCAATTTCCTCGATTTAATGTTTTTCTTTGTGGGAAAAAACCTTTTGTTTTTAAATTAACAAAAGTGAGTATTGTTTCACTAGAACTGAATAATAATAATAATAATTAAAAAATAGAATTTTTTTTGGTTTTAAACCTGTAACCAGGAATAAACACTTTTTGAAATGCCTCGGCGGCAAGCACCATCTGCTGTGCTTGTAATCGGAAGATGGCTTTACCATCCTCGTAGCTGCTACCAAAGGCTGTTCTTGTGATGATATCTTCGGTTAGAGTTTGAAACCATTCAGATATTTCAATCTCTATCTCCTCCCCCGAATTTGGCTTCACCGCCCATTGGTCCACCATATCCACCACGCTCTTCCCCACAACCGGTACTAACAACTACGAACATCAACATTAAATTCACAAAATAATTCAACCATACTACATAACTAGACAAAAAAAAGAAAATTAATTAAATTTTTAATTACTTTGAGATTTTCCATGTGGAACGTAGGTGTGATGATTTTTCTGTGGTGAGCCCATTTTTCACCTTTGAGGCTAAGAAGGCCATCTCCTTCCAGTTGTTTAATAAGAGGGTGAGCCTCCACCTTCTCGTAGCAGTCTGACTTGGAAGTGAAAATTTCCCTGATCAAGTCTGGATCAGAGACCGTGAGCCGAACCGTGGGTCCAAACCACACCAGAAATGTTGCACCTTCAATCAAACAGACATGCCATTAATTTCCAAAATTATGCTTCATTAGGTATATTGGTTACATTACCTATTTTGCAATAGCATCTGGTCATTTAATTACTTAAATCAAATATCACGACCTCTACAAATGGGGGCAAGCTAGCCAGAAAAAGAACAAAGAAAGTTACTTTTGCACCAAGTTAGACCTTCCACACATCCTCATGTGGTAAGTGTCAAGTATGCGAAAAAGGGTAATTACCAACAAAATTACATTAGACCAGCTAGCCATCAATTTGAATGTGGGGAGAGAGAGAGAGAGAGAGAGAGTGAGAACACAAGTGACATGTAGGAGGAAGAAGACAATTGAAACTGTGGAGCTATACAACATTTTGATCATACCATGAGAGGTTGTTAACTTTGTGGAATACAGAAAATAACAAAGCAAATGACAAAACTGCAACCCATGTTTGAGTGCACAAACAAATACAATACGTCCTTTTCGTTTCTTTTCTCATCTTTTACAAGCTACGAGGAGTGGCGAAAATGATCTGATGAGAAATGGAAATGGTAAAATTTTCAATATAGAAATAATAACTATGAAGTAAGTTTAGTTCTTAAGGGAAAAGAGAAAATGAGAGAAGAATACAAAGAAGGGGAACAGTCCAAACTCAGAACTTCAACATCAAGCATCAAAGCGCAGAAAAAAGGCTGAAAAAGTTTTAAAAAGAAGTACATGAACTCAAAGACAAAGGAAAAAAACACCAGAAAGCCTTTTAAAAGGCACAAATTTTGGAAGATGGATTAACAAACCAACCCAAAGAAACACATCATAACAGAACCACCATCCCCAGCTTTAATGATTGACACTAAAGCTCATCCTAGCTGTGCTTTAACAAAGCAAAGCCTCACAACCCACATTGATACACAATTTTCAGTGCTTTCAGAAGCACTCCCAAGTCCTAAACTAGTTAGAACTTGTAGTGCAACAAGCTCCGACCTGGAAACAAATTTAACAAACTTCAAAACCATTCAAAAAGGTTTGAACGGCATGAAAGTTCGTGTGTAACAGTGGGAGAGATAGAGATCACATCATCAAGCGGTGCTTGTAATTAAACAAAATATTTATGTACCATAGATTTTTTTCCAGTGATGGTAAAAAGCAAGAACTCTAGGAAGTATGTTGTGGGAAAAAGGCATGGGTTGAGAAGAGGCCTTCAACATCATATCCACCACTTCCTTGACATTGCCTATGAAAAAACGATAAGGAGGTCCTCTGATTCCTTGCTTAGAGAAATGATCTTCAATTCTTCTGGGTCTCCACCAAAATAAAACGACAATCTTTAAACCAAAAACGAAGGCCAAGAAAGAGAAACCAAGAAGCTTTAGCCAGTAGAAGAACATGTCTTCCATGGGAGATAGAAGAAGAGAGAAAGAGACAAGAATATGTATATATAGAGAAAAAAAAAGAGAAACAACAGTAGCTAACGCAGTCTCTCTTCTCGTTGTTGAGAAAGTGAATAAGGAAAGGGTATGAGAAACGAGTAATAGCAGAGCTTAAATTCAGTTTCTTTTGGGTTTCAAAAAACCATCTTGATGTTGTGCTTTACTTTGGCTTATGTTGTTAGTTTAGGCATTAGCGAGTGTGCAACAGGCTTTTTAATACTGTCCCTTAGAGAGAGAGAAATAAAACAAAGAGAGAAGCTAACAAGCAAGGCCAACGCCGTTGGGGCCGCCATTGGAATTCTAATGGTCAACTAGATAGTAATATATCTATTAAATTCTTTATTGGAGGTTTTTTTTTTTTTTTACCTTCATCCTTGTATTTTTTGTATTTTGCATTATTGAATTATTTCTTTTCTTTTCTCAGCTTGCTTTCCTTTAATTTGGGTAAGGATATTCTTGTCTTATTCTTCTCATTTACAATTCCATATTTGTTTTCGTATATATCTTGCTTTGTGTTAACTTTGGAAATATTTCACATTGAACACTATAAAACCTTAGGCCACTTGGAAATTCGGTTGGAAATTCGGTACAAAATATTCCATCAATTACAAGTTTCATACTTGCCTATTCGTTAAATTTATTAATTTTAAGATTCCGAACATTTGTAATTCATGAATTTTGAATATACATCCTTTCTCTTATACAATTTAATTTTGCACTTTTGACTGTAAAACTAAAATCAGTTGTAATATCTTTTTATCAATTTTATTGGAATTTTCATTTATTTTAAAATATAGTTTTTTAATTGGTGATGTTTATTTTTGTTGTTAAAAACACAACAATTAAATAAAAAACAAAACAATTAATCTAATGAATTTGATTTTTATATCATTACTTAGAGGGAGTTCTCACTATGGTAAAAATTGAGAGAAAGGTGAAATTCGTTGTTTCTGAATTTTTTTTTTGTTTTTTAGATATGCTCACTCCTTACTTTTAAAAGGTTTTTAAAAATATTTTCTTAGCTTGTTTTTAACCATTCATATTTCAGTTCTTGTATTTTGATTTTTAAGTTAATTTTCTTTTTTGGTAATTTAGTAAATATATAAATAAATAAATAAAGATATGTACAATCAAGAGATTTGCGAGAATGCAATCTCTAGTTTGTACAAAGGAACCTAACATGTGTGCAAGAAGAGCAATTTTCTTACATATTATAACATTTTAATAAATTCTTTCTATAAAATATTTTTAGTATTTTTATGTAATAAAAAAGTTAGATTTTCTAGTCGAACAAGTTTCAAAATAATAATTGGGAATTAATATATACTTCACACAATGATTTTTATGAGTGTTTTACATAACTATTGAAATTTAGGTTAGTAGGCATGCATATTAAAAATAAATGAAATATTATACATTGATTCTATGTTTGATAGCATTGATGATGATATAATTTTTATTTAAAAATAAACAATTAATAAGAATGGAATTGAGGACTAAATAATTCATATAATAAAATTTCAAGTATGAACTAAATATGTTAAGAGTAAAAACTTGTCTACATTAAGTACAAAGCAGCATTTTAGATTTATCTATCAAATATGAAACGACGGA
>JANTNU010000008.1:29759566-29771531 GCA_024752395.1 Erythroxylum havanense
CATTTACACTTACACCACTTGATTATCTTTGTTTATCTTATTTATTTTTCTTTAATGGAGTATCTTGCCTTTTTTAAACCATTTATTCATTGCTAAGATCATTCTTTTCCATACAAGACAATAAAACCATTTATAACCTAAAATGTGAAGCCTAATTTGGTTGACCAACCTAATTTGACTAGCTAAATCATTATTTATAATGTCACCATTTGTTTGATAAAACATAATGCTCTCTAATGAGATTTTTTGTTCTTGTGATTCTTTCTTTAATACTCAAAAACCTTAGTACCTTCTCAACTTGCTTTGGAGTCTTTGAAAAACATTTGAAACACTTAAGTAACTTATACAAGGCTTGAATCATCTTTTAGACATATGAAAACATAGACTTCAACTTTTGAATCATCTCCTTTAATACTTATTCATCCATCGCAAGCATTAAGAATCAATTCCAAATCTTCTAAAAGATTTATCAACATTGCCTTTAATGTTACCTATTAAAACTTAGTTCAACTTATGATGACAAAAGAAGTTTAACTTAAGATGAAAAAATATTGCAATATTCTTATACAAACATCTCCATGCAACTTCCCTTTCTATATATTTATACTAAGCAATCTCAATTGTGAATATCAATTTACTTAATGCATATGCAATACATTAGTAATATCAACATATCATGTATACATATGAACCAACCTAACCAAATTATGTTTATACTTTACTTATACATAACAAATGCAATATGATAGAAACAAATCATGAATTCAAATACAAATGGTTCTCGCTTATATGTATTACCAATCCTTTGTCTACTATGTAATCACTATTTATCCTCTTTGAATTAACAAAAAAGCATATACTACCACATATAACTCAAGCATATAATTTGTTAAACCAATACGTTTTAACCCTTAACTAAGTTTTTACTTATCATGAATGTGAAAATAGTGTGAAATAAACTCTTTTTAAAGATATGATCTAATTAGTGTCAAATAAGACCTCCTTTTAAAACCATGTCTATTAATTGAGAACATGACAATGCTCCCTCTACAAATATGCTTCAAATCAATCTCACTATTCTTATTTATATGCATATCCTATATGCCATAAATTTATGAGTATCACACTCACCTCATAAATAACTTAATATATTAATATTATAAAACACATTCATATCTAAGTAAGACTACTACATATGTATCATATTTTGCTCAATTGATTGTAATATAAATCTATAAGTTATCCATGATGAATATTCTCACCAACAACATAATATCATAATTATATAAATATGATCATCAAATTATATGATATTCTAGGCTCTGTCACTAACTCTTCAAAAATGCTATATATGATATAACTGATAAAGTTTGAGTGACTACGCCATATGAAATACATTATCATGAGTTTGATTCCAAGAGTATATCCATTTCATTGGAGGAATCACCTAGTTCAACAATATGTACGTTATCTTTTGAGTTGTCAATTCAACACCATCAATTATCCTATTAATTAATAAAAGAATTATCTAACTTTTGTTATCATATTTGGATACATATGGTTAGTATTAGAGCTCTTCTCAGCCAATATTTTCTTGGATCTATATATCAAACTCCTCTTAAGATTTAAAATATTTCAATATGTCTATATTTGTCATAATAATAACATTTAGTTATATATGTCGTATATGAATCATAATGATGTGAATGTGACAAACTAGTGTTATGCATATGAGTGTGTAAGGGTTTACATCATATTGCATTCTTTATCTTCTAAGATATAAATCTCTTTCTATATGTCTAAACTTGTTAACACTATATCTCCTGCATATAGATGATATCTTAGGTCTCAGTCTTGTGTTTTTATGCTCAAAGATAATTTTCCTTTTATAGTAAGAATATGAATAGGGATGGTAATAGGTCAAGCCAAAACATGCCAATTAAGCCTAATTCAAATTTGACCAGGCCTAATTTGTTGGACCCTACTTGTGGAGCCCAACTATCCAGATGTCATAAAATGTGAGCGTGCGTATTAACTTGTAAGGTTATTTCTATGAACTCTGATTAGCCATCATCGGTTCATCTTTATTCTTATAACATCCCAAAATTTTCCTATTCAATCAATATAAATCAAGATATGCTTAAAAGCGAAAGCATACTCATAACCAAGTCATGCTCCTCCAATCGCTTCGCTCATTTTCTTTCCATTAATCTGTTTCAAATCAACACCAAAATCCACCAATATTTTTAATGCAAAATAGAAAATGTGTTATGAATCTATTGGTTCAATAATCACTTCATTTGGAGGTCAGATGATGAAGTTATGGCCATCAGAGTCAATCATGATTATGTCCTTAATCATATTGTACCTATCTTGGGACAATTAGCATAACTTTCACTAGAGATATCGAATTAAGGTATTTTTAGGACAATTTCTAAGAGAACTTTGAGATCTACAACTTTTGTAAGACCCCAAAGAGAGATTTTTCCATCTAGAGGGTCAAAATCACGAATTTGAAAAAGTGTACAGTGTAAAATCACGAATTTGCAAAAGTGTACAGTGTATGTCCATTAAACGGACATACACCTCTACCTAACGGACATACACGAGATCTGGGGTGTCTTCAAAACCCGTGAAGGTCCGTTTAATGGACATGGACTAGGCTAGGCGCATTTTTAGACCCAAAAGGTTCCGTTTAATAGACCTAGAGTCCATCTAACGAACATATGTGACACTTAAACCCCTCCAAAGCCTTTCCAATGGTTCCTACATCTATTCTAACATCATGTTCACTCATAATCTTCCCAATTTAACTTATTATAATGCACTATCACTCCTTAAACATTAAATTACCAAATTTATTGTATTAAACTCCCCAATCTCAACTCAATTGATTTATCACATACAACCAATTCTCACCTTTGACTATAGCTGTCCTATATGCATCCTGTGCAGCATCACCACTTATAGTGATCATATCTCTTAACTATAATATCTAAAAATTTCATACTTTATATCATTGGAAAGATATAAAGACAAGCTACAACTTTTATGAAGATAACTTTGGCTGATTCTACCTAGATTGATATAGTTTTGCCCTATAAGTTAGAACACAAAATTTTCCCTTATGAATGCTTGAAAATGCAATGTACAACTTTGAGAGTCATGAGCAAAAACACAATCATATTTCATTATCATCAAAAGATAAGAGTTTTACAAAGCTTTAATGGTCATTTCAAACCATGATACATCATAATCCAAAAATACATAATTGACACAAAGTAGAATTGGTTAAAATGTAATTAAAGCCTTGTTTAACAAAAACTAACTTAAAATACAAAATAAGCACAATCCGGAGTAATGCCTTTATGCTTGATCTCATACCCATCACCTGAAGATGGGACGGAATGGAGTGGGGGAGGTGAGCTTAAAGCTCGTGGGTAAAAATTTTATAATCGGTAATAATCAAAACCATTGAAATATTCATTACCATTGTAAAAATTCACATTGAATCATTAAGTACATATTTTCCAAATTATCATTTATCAAGTCATTTATAAACAACATAATTCATGCATTCAACAATTTTGTCAACACATAAGCATAACAAAATGGTTTGGGTGGATAAAAAGATAGAATGTACTACACATTTTCACATAATGGTCCTATGTAGCCGTGAACAGAGCGTATTATCGCAATCCCACTTAATGGTCTTGCATAGCCATGAACTTAGGAGAGTCTGTAAAGGAGCTCTATGCTACTAGCGGGTAGGCGAGAGAAGCCTTTTGTCAAAGTAAACTTGATTTAATGGGACCACCACAAACCTAGATAATCATGCATTTCACATCTTGTAAAAATATTGCCCAAAATGGCTTATCTTCGAAATCATGATTTTCATAAACATGTAATATTCCAAATGCATTTCCATCATAGTTTCACAATTTTTCAAACAAGTTCATATACCAAACATATAGCAAATTCTTTCAAATCATTCCAAAGCAATAAATGTCATATTTATGAAGCAATTGAAATCATTTAACGCTCTTAAATTTGAAAAGATAATTATAGCTCATTACTCAATTATAAAAATGAAACCCACCTTAATTTCCTTGCTTGGAAACTTGCTCAAGGATGCCTCTTCTCTTACTTCTCTTGCCTCTCTTACCTCCCTTCAACATTGGCAAAAATCGGCATTCAATAGGAATTCAAATTTGAAAAATCAAAGAAATATATGTTTAAAATTGATCCTAGAATATTTAAACCCATGCATTTCTTAAACTTCATCAACCAAAACTCTTCCAAAACTCCAAAAGATTAAACAAAAACTTACCTTGAATCTTCACCAAACAATGAGTTTCTTGACTCTAATGAAAGCTCTAATCTTCCTCTTCTTTTTTCCTTTCTTGAACAACTTCAAAATCACTCTTTAAGACTAAGAAAAATTGAAACCTAGCTTAGCCCTTCTTTCTCTCCTTTCTTTTCTCTCCAACGACACTCTCTCCCTCTTCTCTCTTTTATTTTCATTTTTGGCTTCTTCAAATGCAAGACAAAGCCTCTTCTCCCCCTTTTTACCCTTAATGAGCCCAAAAGTCCAATTTACCCTTCCTTATAAGCTTATGTTCTTTCAACCTTAAGTGGTCTCCCAAGAATACCCTTCATGCAATCTTAATACCTTAACACTTTAATTCAATTAACTTATGTCATAAAATCTTACTAACATTGACCTACTAATCAACTCCAAAATTAATCTATCAAACCTCATAATAAATTTAAATCATGCTTATTCAAGGAAAAAATTTCGAGGCTAACATTTCTTCTCCTCTTAAAATAATTTCATCCTCAAAATTTTTACCTGAGTCATTGAATATTTGTGGATACTTATCTTTTATGGCTTCCAAAGGCTCCCACGTGGCCTCTTTCACAGAATGGTTTTTCCACAGGACTTTGACCAGCTGAACTATCTTGTTTCTGAGGACCTTCTCCTTGGTGTCCAAGATCTCCACTAGAATCTCCTCATAAGTCAGATCATTTCTTAGTTGAATCTCAGTGGTCTGAATGATATAAGAAGGATCCGATCTATACCTCCTCAATATGGAAACATGGAAGACATCATGTATCTGTGATAATTCCGGTGGTAGTGTCAACCTATAGGCTAGTGATCCAATCCTCTCAAGAATCTTGTAAGGACCCACATATCTTGGATTCAACTTATCCTTCTTGCCAAACCTCATGGCTCCTTACAAAGGAGATGTCTTAAGGAAAACTTTTTCACCTACTTCATACTCCATTTCCTTCTAGTGTGCATCAATGTAACATTTCATTCTATCCTGTGCTTTAAGTCGTTGCTTAATCTGTTGGCCCCCAAATTTTTTTTTCTGATAAATGAGCCTGATTAGATGAAGTTTGGGATCTTGCTAGAGTGATGAACATTAAAACTAATTAACATGTTGATGTTAATGAGAATTTGTTACATAGGTGAATTAAATTAAAGTTAAAGTGAGATATTGTATAAGGGGTATTTTAGGGAGATCATCAAGTGGGAAGGTTTTAATGCTTTAAAGGAGGGGCAATTTGGGGAGAGTAATTTATGTGGCTTACGTTTTAGAAGACAAAACGTTGGTGAGGAAGAACAGAAGAGAGAAAGCATAAAAATAAAAAAGAAAGTAGAGAGAGTGTCGTGGGTTTAGAGAAAGAAGAGAGTTTTGAGCTAGGTCTTGATTTTTCTCAACCTTCAAGAGGGATTTAGAGAGTGATCGAGAAGGGAAAAATATAGAGGAAGAAAAGAGTCTCCTTTTGAATCAAGCATTTCTTCATTTGGAGAAGAATGAGGTAAGAGCACATAAGGCTTCGGATTTTTTAGAAGGCGTTCTAGTTTCAAGAGCTTAGAAAATGCATGGGCTTAAGAGTTCTAGGATTAATCTATACATTAGTTTCTTCGGGTTCTCATATAGAAATCTTTATTAATTTGGGGATTTTTTATGATGTTATAAAAAAGGAAACCAAGAAGAACTAGAGGAGTAGGAGGAGGGGCACGTTTGAGCAGTTTACCAATAAGAAATTCAAGGTGGGTTACATTCTTATAATTGACTAATAAGCCATGTCAAGAAAAGTGAAACGAGTGTTTTCAACTACTTCCACAGGTGCACTTGACATATGTAAGTCTTCTTTTTCTTTTTCTAAGCGATTTTTAGCATGAAAATTTTGGACGCCTGCACTGGGAGTTATGATCCTTTTAAGGGAAGAGGCGCAAGAGAAGAGTTGTGTCTTCTGCCCTTGTGTTTCTTCTTAGTTTTCGCTCCTTCTATATTTTGTTTCTTTTGTGGAGACGTCATTGATGACGTCATCTTCTTCTGTATTTTTGTTTTTTCTTAGTTTTCGCTTCTTCTTAGTTTTCGCTCCTTTTGTGTTTTGCTTCTTCTGTAGTGACATCATTGATGATGTCATCTTCTTCTATGTTTCTGCTTCTTCTTAGTTTTCGCTTCTTCTTAGTTTTTGTTCCTTCTGTGTTTTGCTTCTTTTGTGGTGACGTCATTGATGACGTCATCTTCTTTTGTATTTTTTCTTCTTCTTAGTTTCTGCTTCTTTTTAGTTTTCGCTCCTTCTGTATTTTTCTTCTTCTGTGGTGACGTCATTGATGATGTCATCTTCTGTGTTTTTGCTTCTTCTTAGTTTTCGCTCCTTTTGTGTTTTGCTTTTTCTGTGGTGACGTCATTAATGACGTCATCTTCTTCTGTGTTTTTGCTTCTTCTTAGTTTCCGCTTCTTCTTAGTTTTCGCTCCTTCTGTGTTTTGCTTCTTCTGTGGTGACGTCATTGATGATGTCATCTTCTTCTGTGTTTTTTCTTCTTAGTTTTCGCTCCTTCTATGTTTTGCTTCTTCTGTGATGACGTCATTGATGATGTCATTTTCTTCTGTATTTTTGCTTTTTCTTAGTTTCAGCTTCTTCTTAGTTTTCGCTTCTTCTACCTTTTCATTCCTTATGCCTTTTTGCTTCTTTTGCCTTTCGTTCCTTCTGCCTTTTCGCTTCTTCTGCTTTTTCGTTCCTTTTGTCTTTTTTTTTTCTTTTGTCTTTTTATTCCTTCTGCCTTTTTGCTTCTTCTACCTTTTCGTTCCTTCTGTCTTTTTGCCTCTTCTTTCTTTTTGTTCCTTCTACCTTTTTGCTTCTTCTACCTTTTCGTTCCTTCTGCTTTTTTGCTTCTTTTGTCTTTGTGTTCCTTATGCCTTTTTGCTTCTTCTGCCTTTTCGTTCCTTCTGCCTTTTTGCTTCTTCTATCTTTTTATTCCTTTTGCCTTTTCACTTCTTCTGCCTTTTCATTCCTTCTGCCTTTTTGCTTCTTCTGTTTTTTTGTTTTTTCTGCCTTTTCGCTTCTTCTGCCCTTTCGTTCCTTATGCCTTTTTGCTTCTTCTGTCTTTTTGTTCCTTCTGCCTTTTTGCTTCCCTTATCTTCTGTCCCATTTTTCGACCCCCTTCAAAAGATTGAATTCAACCTCAGGGTCTTCCTCAAAGTTGTAGGTCTCTAAGCCACCTTTGAAATCGTCCTAAGGGAATCTTAACCCAATATCCCTAATAACCGTCTTACGAATTGTCCCAAGGCTGGTGCAAAATGTTTCAAGTCGACTTCTGTTCGGTTATAATAAAAGTAGTTTATCCTAGTGGGGGCACGCCACCCTTGCGGGATATGTGTCCAGATGTCACTTAGGAAGTCGGGCTCGTGACTCACAAGGGCGGGGTGTCCAACATAACCATATTGACCGTGTCAACTGTCATTTGGAATAACTCTGGCTTGGTTAATTTCCTTTCTCCTTCCTCATCCTAGCAGATAGGAGTTCTACATCTCCTTCCATACTGTGCTTCATATAGAGCCATTTGAATGCTTAAGTGATACGAATTATTATAAGCAAATTTGACAATGGCAAATGCTCGTCCCAAGCTCCTTTGAAATCTATCACACATGCCCTGAGCATTCCCTTAAGGGTTTGAATGGTCTTCTCAGATTAACCATCTGTTTGAGGATGGAAAGCAGTACTAAAATTTAACTTGGTTCCTAAAGCCTCTTGTTAACTTCCCCAAAATCTCGAAGTAAACTGAGGATATCTATCAGAAACTATAGAGTCGGGAATCCCATCTAGTCTTACTATTTCATCATTATACTTCTTTGCTAACACATGCAGATAATCAGTCTGTTTAATTGCTAGAAAATGGGTTGAATTCGTCAAATGATCAACAATAACCATAAAGCATCATGCTTCCTACTGGTCTTGGACAAACTCATCAGAAAATCCATAGTCACCTTTTGCCAAGATAATGGCCTTAGCTTGCCTAAAGGTGCCTGGTGTTCAACTTTGACTTACTAACACACTAGACACTTACTTGCATATTCTACTACATCCCTCTTAATGCCTTTTCACTAGAAATGCTTTTTCAAATCTTTGTACATCCAGGTGCTACCGGGTGTATGGTTTGATTTATTACATAGAAAATGCATTGACTGAAGAAATAGTTGAAGTAATAGAAGAAGCTATTTAGACCATAAGTAACATTACTAACAAATTTAAAGGACTAAAGTGACTGAGAATTTGGAGATGATTTTGGGTATTTCTTTACCCTTTTGTCTATTAAAGCATTTTATAGAAGAGAAAACATAGAAGTTAAAAAACAAACAAACTAGAAGCAGATATAAAAGAGAAAACTCAAAAGAAGAGCAAAACTCAGTGTGTATTGAAGGAAAATAAAAAACGTTGAGGAAAAGAAAGAAGAAAAAGTGAAGAAAGATACTCATGATGAATCAAGAGAATTTAAGGAGGAAGAATACAAAAGAGAAATAGATAACATATACTTTATGGAATATAAGAATAAGGTAAATTCAACACTTGCTAGAATATGTGCAAATGAAATGGATTATGACCTTTCCTATAAATACTTTTTGAAAAGTCTACAATTCATAAACAGGAAAAATTTCTTTCAAAAAAATAAAAAAAACTAGTGTTTACTTGATGCACACTTGAAAGAGAATGAGACATTCAAATTTTAGATAAACGAAGTAAGAGAATACTTATCATTGCATAAAGGAAAACATGTTAAAATGAATAAATTTATGTATGAAAAATTAATGATGAAAAAAGAGACAAGTACAATATGTTCATATCTAGTTTTAACAAAGAAAAAGAAAAAGTAGACATATTACTATAATTGAAAGATATGGTGTTGGACATAGATTTGATAATTTCCTCTGTAAACTCAAGAATAGTTTTTATAAAAGGAGATATGTGTAAGAGCGTGAAATACTTCTTAAATGATATGTGAAATAAATTAATATTAGGAAATAAGCTAGTTTTGACACTCATATCTTAGATAAGGAGACCCAAATTAATAAAAAGTATGCTTATATGTACCTATCTCAATATAAAGATCATGACAATCACTAACCTAAACACTTCATATGCATCACATAAGTCAAGGTGGTAATCCATCTTAATCATTCTTAAATAGGCATATATAATATCATATGCTATGTTTTTGTTGTGGTTATTATTGATATAATAAAATAAGTTGTAACCTAAGAAGAAGCCTATTAAGAAGACCTTTAAAAGTGTGGGTAGAGAGAGACTCGAGAACTAACCTTTAATGACCTAAGTTCATTTGGTACCTCTAATATGGTAAATTTAATCCTTGTAGGTAACATTGAGAAAGAAGATCATGTGGTACTTAAATAATTGGTTCTAAAGACCTGTAAGTGGTGGTGTAACACTCTTCATCATCTTGGTAAAGAAAAATAGTGGACATGTGGCAAGTTTATTCTCTAAGTTCCCATACTTTAGTAGGAATTGCCTTTAAAGAAGCTCTTTAACTAGATTATAGAGAAAAGGAGTCCCCTTACAATAGGAAAATAATTTTTTAAGGATGATTTTAATATAAATATGGTAAGTAGAGAGAGCTTTTCAACCATGAATAAAAATTGAAAAATGAATAGAAAGTTAATATTGGTTGTACTGATACCACTAAATTAGAGTTTTTTGCTTGCTCTGATTTATGTTACAATTGTTTCAGTTATTGACTAGTCAATGAGAGCAATGTAGATTAAATCTTTAGCTTTTAATTGCATTCCTTCCTTTTTTTAACTCAAGCTGCTCTTTTTACAAAAGTTCCTATTCATATTAAAGTTTCCAATAAAGTTATCCAAAATGACCGTGTTGTTAGACCATGTATAAGAACATTTTTGTTGATTACAATCTCTTTAATTTTTTAAAGCACCTTATACAAATTGTCTTTATTGATAATTTGGCTAAGGCATTATGATAGCTAAAGATCATGAGCTCATTTTTCATTTTTTAAATATCTAAACCTATATATACCACCACAACCTTTGATATAACAAATATATACCTAAATCAAATTTATTCTAAAGTAGTTAGAAAATTTAAAGGAAAGAGAATAAGAAATGAAAAGAAAGAAAGAACAGGCTCAAGTAAAGAGACAAAGATTATTCTAAACTGGTGTTAGAATCATCTTGATTTTATAAAGAGAGAAATAGTACGAAAGAAATGATTGTTATAACTTGGTATTAGATATTAGGGAGTGCTTGGTTAATAAGCTTAGGAAGACATTAGTGGGTAAGGAATGAAAAATAGGTGGTTGGTTATATATTATCATTACATGAACAATATTTTATATATGAGTTTTGAGGATTACTCTATACTCCTTGAATATGAGAGGAATGAAAGTCATTCTTGTGTAACGCACAAGTGCCACTAACATGAGATATCGCTGTCACATCGTAAGAGGAGTGACACAGCCGTGACATGCCCATGAGAGGAGTGTTGGTGTCATGGGTGTGGCAGTGGTGTCATGGGTGTGACACAAGATAGTTATTTTTCTTTTTTTCTTTCTCTTTTTTTCCTTTTTAGCAAAATAATATAATTAATTAGAATACATTAAAATTTGATGTAAATTTTTTTAACAAATTTCTTTTTTCCTTTTAAAAATATAATTAATTAGAACATATTAAAATTAAATATAATCAATTAGAATATATTTAAATTTGATGTAAAACAAAAATTTAACAAAAATTTATTTTTTCCTTTTTAGAAAAACAATATAATTAATTAATTATAATTTATTAGAATATATTAAAATTAAATATAATTAATTATAATATATTAAAATTTGATGTAAAAATTTAACAAAATTTTATTTTTCCTTTTTTAGCAAAACGATATAATTAGTTAAATATAATTAATTAAAATATAATAAAATTAAATATAAATGATTATAATATATTAAAATGTGACGTTAAAATAAAAATTTAACAAAATTTTATTTCTCAAGATTTTTAACAAGCCAACCACTATAAATGATAATGGTAATATTTCCTTCATGATAACCAACCATCATAATTATAATGATTATATTTGTTCTCATTCCTTATTATATTAATTTCTATTGCTATTACCATTGCCCCATGTGAACCATGCACTTCCTTATTTATTTATAACATTTGGATGGATTAGAGGTTATTGATGTTAGTTCGGTGTTGCATCTCGAACAAAAATTACAAAGATGAGTGGTTTATCAAGTGTTAGCACTCTAGAACTTATTTTTGTAACTTTAACTATAAATTCTTATGTTATAATTAGTCTAGGGGCCCTCTAGCAAACTTTTAGGGAGAGTCTTGTTTAGTTTTCATAACATCTCATTCTTTATTAGCATTGGAGGAAGATTAGGATCTAGATTGGAGACTAGTGATAATTTCTATCAAATCTTTCTTCTACTCTTTTCTTTATGATGAGATTTATTTGCTTATTTATTTGGGTAAGGATGAATGATGTTGAATATGGTATAGGTAAATTGAGTTGTTTTGGATTGATTTTAGTGAATAAAGATAAGAGGATATTTGTAACATCCCACCCTCAACGGGAAGGGTAGAATAGTAATTTGGCATAGGATGAGAGTGATTGGGCTTCATTAGGA
>JANTNU010000008.1:29825161-29835893 GCA_024752395.1 Erythroxylum havanense
TCCACTTAAACTTCCATAACCAAAACTAATCTTTAAAGTCATCAAAACCCATAATTTCTTTTTCTCATCAATTTCCTGAAGGCATAAAAACTTCTATAACACAATTCATATTCGAAAACACTCATTAAATTCATTTTAATATTTTTAGTTTCCATCGAAAGATCGGGGTCCAACAATTTGTATTCGAATGTGTTAATGAATGGGATTAGAATTTCATGATGAACGGGATTGTTTTGATTTTGAATATGCATTTGTGAGAGAAATAAGGAAGATTTGAAAGACGAGTTAAATATATGTACTTGTGAAAATGTGATAAGAAATATTGGTGTTTGGATATGATATGGATGTATTTAATATAAGAGGTGAAAAACACTGTGAATATGTGTGGTGAGAAATTTGAATATGTGAATGACTATGATCATTTGGAAGACATGAGTAAAGAAACTGTATTGCTTGGTGTTTGCTTAACTATGAATTTCGAGGATGAAATTCTTTTAAGAGGGGGAGAAATGTTGGACCCCGATCTTAAAGTGGAATTTTAGAGTTATTGCTTGAAATAAAATGAGTACATATATATATAAATTGTGTTATAGATGTTATTGTGCCGTAATGAAATATGGGTTTGTGTATGGCTTTGAATTATGAATTGGTATATAGATGATTATGATATTGGAATGTGAATTATATATGGATGATAAGTTGAGAAACCTTAAGCATGAACAATGGTTATATATGTAAGATATTATTTGGTGAATGACAAGATAAATCATATGAATTGACGTTGAGTGTTGGATAAATTCCACTGGCAAATTGAATTGTTTGAATGAGGTTGAAATAGAAGAAGTGAAGTTTCCATGAATGTTAAGTTTTGCATGAGGACAAAAATGTGTATGCTGATTTAAGGGAATTTTGGGAATAATGGAAATAGAATTGGTCAAAGTTGGCTTCTTCGAAGTTGTAGCTTGTTCTTTTATCTTTACAATGATGCCAAGTATGCAAGCTTTCGAGATTGGAGTTAAGAGTTATGATTGATGCAAGTTATGATGTTGCATAAGATTTGTGGTTGTGATAGCTTTGATGTATGTTTGAAATTTGAGGTTTTGATGAACCAATTAAGTTGAGATTTGAGAAGTTTGTGAATTGAATTTGTTGTTTGAATTGTTATGAAGTGTTTAGGCCTTTGAATAAGTAAATTTGTGAAGATTATAAGTGTATATGGTGTTTCATTGGATGTGGGAAGCATTGGAAAGGTTTGGAGAGGTTTTAAGAAGTTCATGTCCGTTAAACGAACATGGAAGTCCGTTTAACAGACTTTCTCGGGTCAAAAGGACCCCTTCCTTTGCTCATGTCCGTTAGATGGACATGGAAGGTTTCCAACGCGATAAGGTTTCTAAAGTACATGCTTCGGATGTCAGAATTTGTTTCAGTTCGTTTAAGCGTTTGTTTGCTTCGATCCGTTTTCTGATTTGTTTCGCAATTCGTATTCGTTGCTTTCACTTTATGATTTCTGCTTCGAATTTTCTTTGATGTTTCGATTTCTGTTTTCCTTTTTCCGGTTGGGATCCGGTCTCTTGAATGGGTCCCAACAGTCATTGATTGATTTATTTCATTATTTTTGGACTTGAGTCATTAATTTGATGGGCTTAAATAGGGATTTGAAATTAGATGGAAATATTTGAATTAATTTAGAGTTAATATGGTGTTTAAGAAGGTTAAAGGAGTTAGGAGGTAAATGAAAGAAGGGGCAAAATGGGAAGTCCAAAGGAGAGGAGGGGTATTTTTGGAAGGACAAGAACAAAATGTGGTCTCATATTTAACAGAAGGAGAAAACGTGAATTGGCATAGAAGAAGAGAAATAAGAAAGAGAAAGAAGAGAGATTTCGGTGGTTGAGAGAAAAGAAGAGAGTTAAGCTAGGGTTTCTTCATTTCTTAGCTTTTATGAGAGATTTTAAAGTGGTTTAAGAAGAGGAAAAGATAGAGGAAGAGAACGGCTTCCATTTGAGCCAAAGATCTCTTCATTTGTTGAAGAACCAAGGTAAGATCACCTAAATCTTTTAGGATTTTTGGAAGGATTTTAGTTTAAGGAGTTTAGAAAGACCATGGGTTTAAGTATTCTAGCACCAAATTTTAGTGACTGTGCTTTGTGGGATTTTCAATTGAAAATGCTATTGAGTGGGATTTTTTTTTGGTTATTATACAAAATGGATCAAAGTGGTAAGAGGAACAAGAGAAGAGACATTTTGAGCAAGTCTTTAAGCAAGGAAATTAAGGTGGGTTACATGTTTATAATAGAGTTATGAGCTACTAATGTCTTTTTCCAAGAAAAAAAAAACAAAATGATTTCAACTACTTCATAAATGTTGCTTTTAATGCTTTTGAAAGATTTCAATAGTCTTTATATGTTTTGTATATGAATTTTGTTGATGAATTTCAAAATGAAAAAGGAAATGGTTTTGAAATATTCATGTTATGCCTTGAAACATGTCATGGCTTTTTGTATGAATGAAAAGATGTGAAAGCATGAAAGTCTGAACACATGAGCATATGATAAAATGATTTGAGAATAATTATGTGCTTTTGTTTAGGCGAGAGTGAAACCATTCTGTTCATCATGTGCATGTTGACAAGAGACTTCTCCCAGTTGCCCACTTGTGGCATATGAGCTCCGAAAAGTGGACTCATTCTATTCATAGGGTAAACTTCGATTTCTCAATTTTGTTTCCATGGAATCCTCGTACGATTTGTTTGATATAACAAACTATAAATTATCATTAATTTACACAAGAATAAAGTATATAAAAATAACAATCATATAAAAGAAATATAGGATTATTGATGAGATAAGCACGTAAATGAACACTATGATTTATAATGGTTTATCCCACTTTGGACTACGTCCACTCCATAAGCTCCAATTGGAAATTTCAAATCCACCTTGGCAATTCTTTGATAGGTGAAGAGAAAAAAATGTTACAAATTGCCTTTTTATAAGTTTAAGACAAACCTTACAAATTTTAAGTGTTTAGAATAATCAATAATAAACTCTTATCCTTTCAGTTACATATTCTTTCTCTAGAGCTTCAATACTAACATAAAAACAAACCTTTCACACTCTATAAAAAGAAAAAATAGTTTAACAAACTTTGAAACTATTGTAGTGCTTGAAATCTATTATTACTCTTATGTTTTTCTACTCCATAAGAGGTTTCTTATACTTGTTTTCAAACTTGTAGCAATTGCTAAGATCATTTATTTTAATATAAAGAAAAATATTATTATTCATGCCCTCAATCATAAAACTCGATTAAGTTGATAGATCCAGTTTAATTAAATTAAATACTATTCACATGCTTTGATAGGATTGTAAAACAATTTCCATCTTATTATTTATTCCTTTACACCTATTTTATGATTAAATCTAGTCATTATGATTATATCTCAATATTGTGCGAATGGAGGAGTTAAAATAAAATAATATATTTGGATAACTAAAGATCAATTTAGTAGTGCTACTCAAAGTGAACATAACTTTCTCTTCTAAACTCTGAGTGATATGATTCAATATACCATAAAAAGCTTACGAAGTTCTTTATGACTTTAATATTTCTAATTTTGAGTGATTTTTTTTATGTATATTGGCTACAAAATGTCATATTCCAAGGCTTGTTCCAAACTAAGATGCTAGAGATAAAGACATAATCTCACACACTAGTTAAAAGGAGGTCATGTGGAGGAGAGAAACATTTTTAATAAATACACATCCTAAGACACGATCATGTTTCAACCTATGTACCTCTAGTTAAAATTTTAAATGTAAAAAAATGATACGTGGCACATGTCCATTTATGGAAAAGAAATAGTGTAAAATATGGTTGAAGACCTTAATGTATATGTGGTTGTGTAATTATACAAAAAAGAAGTATAATGATATATGGCCTTATCCTACACCATGTTTAGCGCTAAATTCAAATGAGTTCCCCTATTAAAGCATTAAAAACCCTTAGGTATCATGTTAAGTCTTTCTAAAGTTTAGAGAATAGTTAGCCACCTTCCATTTTATCTCTTCTTCTACTTTTTCCTATAATCAGTAGCACTATATTGCTATTCTTTTACACTTGGTTGAAGAAAATTAATACCTTAGGATGTATTAAATTATGAAATTTTATTTTTTATGGTTTAATTTATATATTAAGTAACGATTTTTCTTTTGTGTTTATTTTTTATGATTGTTTCTTTTTCTTAGGGTGCAAACTAGTTTATTATTTGTTACAATCATTGCAATATTAGATATTAAATGTGTATCCTTCAATCTGTTAGGTCCAAGATTCATAGATCATACGAACTGAATTAATTGCAAAATTATGGCTTATGTTATTATGTTTTATAAATCTTTCGAATCCTTACAACTGTTATTAGACTAAACATTTGGCACTTGACTTAGGTGTTTTAGTAGTTAAGGTTAATTAGGTCATATTTTCTTATGTTGATGATCCATATACAGTTCCCAAGAAGATGTCATCTAACTAAGATTTTTATTAATTTATTAATATTTTAATTTCAAGTATTTTTAAGATATTTTTTTTTGGTAAATTAGAAATGCTTATACAGATAATAAAAAGTTAGATATAGATCTAAAGACTCCTACACATGAATCTCTTGACAAACCGATGAAGAGCTAATAGAACCTACAACATTTCTTATAATCTAAATCTTGGCAACAAACACATTCAGCATTATCTATACAAATTTCCTACAAAGCACTCTTTGTAATCTAAATAATCTACAAAGCACTCTTTGTTCCTTTCCAAATTTTTGCATCTCTCCCATCCTTCTATAATAGGAATGTTATTAGTTCTTCTGCCCTCCATCCATAGATAATGGTCCTTGATCTTCTACTAACAGTTGCTCTTATCGATTCCTCTCCTTGGTACCTTTACTTTCTTTTCCAAACAAGGAATTACTAGTTGCAAACTTCATTTCTGCCTAACTGAAGAAGATTCCTATATCTGTCTTCTCTTCTAATGTTAACCCAAGGGCTATTAAGCCAGCTGGCATTCTTGAACTATCAATCCTGCAGAAAATATATTAGTGAATATAAATGAAATCAATTACCTCCTCACGGTGTTTGAGCTGAGATGTTCCATAACTTGGGAGATTAATTTAGAGTACACACTCCTAACATCCTTGTCTTCATCTTTGAAGGTTCTAGAGTTCCTTTCAGACCAAATATTGTAAACATTAGTTGAGAGAAGGATAGGGAAAATATTAGTGCCTGAGGTTCTAGTATTTGTAGCAAGAATAAACCTGGATTGTAGGTTTGATTGATTAGGATTGTGTATATGAAAATGTAAGAGGCATTGGTCCCAAACAGATTTAGAGAATTAACACTCAAAAAATCAAGTGATCAATGGTTTCATTATCTGAGATACCTTAGGAAAAGTGGTTAGGAGTTTGGAGATAGGGAAGTTTGTCTTGGATTTGTAACTTCTGAAGGAAAGTAAACCAAATTATAAAAGAACATCTCGGCTTACTACTTTTAAACCAAACTAGCTTATGCCAAGGAACTTTCTATAGAGGAGGTCTCAAGAAATTATAGGCTAAACCATTAATGTACTGTTTTGTAGGGCTAGCTAACCATTCCAAACAATTAGATTGAGAATTATTTGGTTAGTATCGAAGGGTTCAAGGTTGCTAATGATCTCTATGGATGCCTCTTTCCATCTCCACTCATCATTGTTTATTACTTCAAAGACTCTTGCTGTCATTGGAAGCTCTGAACTATTGATCTCTCTCGTAGAAAAAAAGGTCTTTAGGATTTCTTTTGGATGCCACAGATCCCGCCATGAAAGAGTAATAATACCATTTCCTATCTTAAATCTAGATTGGTTCCCCATTTTTCCCTTACAAATAAGGTTTTCCTCTAACTCCAAAAACTATTGTAGGTAGGTTGTGCACTCCAAAAATTGTTCCTTCTCAGAATAATGGTATGCACCCACTTAACCCATTAAACCTCCATATCAATAAACAGTAACGAAATCCTTTTCTCTAATAGGACATGATTCCATGTAGACAAATGTTTCACCCCTAAACCTCCCTCCTTTTTTGATCTACTAATGTCACTCCATTTAACCTTTGTATGAAATTTCGAATCCACCTTCCCAACCCACAAAAAATTCCTAAGTTTAGTCTCTATTTGCTTAAGAATGGATAAAGGGAGAATGAAATGGGTAGAACAGTACACTTGGAAAGATGAAAGGATAGAAATCACTAATTGTATTCTACCAGCATAGGAAAGACTTTTATGAGTCCACTTGTTTATCCTCTTATCTATTTTTTCCAATAAAGGTAGACAATCCCTCCTCAATAACCTAACTGTTAAGAGAGGTACCCTTAAATACCGTATAGGGAGAGTGCCTTTCTTAAGGCCAGAGATAATTTCCATTTGATAATTCAGATAGTTCGCATTGGGGGATTAAAAAACTGACTCTTGGAAGGATTCATGTCCATGCCAGAAAAATTAGAGAAGGAACACATACAATCAAGCAAGGTTTGAGCTAAAAACAAATTCACATGACAAAACATCAAGAAATCATTAGCAAACAGGAGATGGGTGAGCTTAAGGGCTTTGCACCTCCAATGGTATTTGAAGGAAGGACTACTATCTATACAAAATTTAAAATTCCTAGAGAAAACTTCCATACGAATTATGAAGAGGAATGGTGATAAGTGATCACCTTGTCTTAGGCCCAACTTTCCTCTAAAAAATCTTGAAGGGATTCCATTGATCAAAATAAGGTAAGAGGGAGTGGTTATGCATTCTTTGACCTAGTCTATGAACTTCAAAGTAAGGCCTACAACTACTAGATTATTAAGGAGGAAATCTCATTGAATAGAGTCATAGGCCTTTTTTGAAGATGCACTTTAAAAGCACACGTCTTTTGGTTATTAAAGAGGTGGTAATTCTTGAAAATCTCTTGGGCCAATACGATATTATCCCCTATTCGACGGTTCTTAATAAAGGCACTTTGTTTGGGGCTAACAAGTTGAGGAAGAAGCTCTCTAAGCTTATTTGATATGATTTTGGTAGTCACCTTATAGAGCCTATTGCAACAAGAGATAAGTCTATAGTCTAACAGTGTGGAAGGGTGAGTTTTATTGGGTATAACTGAAATGAAAGTGGAATTAAGCTCTTTGAGGAGTTTTCCATGATGGAAAAATTTTTGAATGGCATTGGTAACTTCCTCCCTAATTATATGCCAAGTTTGTTTGAAGAAGAATCCATTAAACCCATCTGGACTAGGAGCCTTATTGGGATTAAGAGAGTTGAAAGCCTCGAGAAAATTGGAAAGATTTTTAGACAAAGAATGAGGGAAAAGATTGTCCAAAAACTCTTTAGAAGAGTGAATAACCTTTTTAGCCCTAATAGTACCTTGAAAGTATTCAAGAAATTGAACTTGAATCGCTTTTAGATCAACTATCCTGTTCCCATTTCCCACTACTAAAGAATGTATGTTATTTCTATTTCTGTTAACCAGGAGAGAATTATGGAAGAATTTGAAGTTCCTATCCCCTTCTCTGAGCCATTTAATCCTGGATGGCTGTCTAAAAAATGACTTTTGATCTTTTAATGCCCTATATGACTCAACAATGGCCTCAGATTCCCGAGCTATCAGACTAGAATACCTAGGCAAAATTCTCATTTGATCTTGAATGTTATTAAGAATAACTTGGAAATTCCCAACTCTAACATTCACATCCTCTATCTAGTGTGAATTCATGATTTTGAGAGTTTTTTTAAACCATCTAGAGCTTAAAAACTACACAATAGATTAGAGTACCCTGAACTTGAGAGAACCAAGCATCCTTTATAGTCTGCAGGAAATTAGGTTAGGAAGATAGAAATTTTGAGAACATAAAAGGAGAAGATCTCTTCTACTGATTAACAACAGACCTAACTACTAATGGAGAATGGTCTGAGATGTTAGGGTTCTGAATAACACAATAAGAACTAGGAAAACCTAGTGCTCCAAGCTGAGTTTATGAGGGTTCTATCTAACTTCCTAGAAATAAAGGAGTCTCCACTTTGTTTATTGTTCTAAGTAAAAATTGGACCACTGCAATTTAAATCAAACAAACCATTAACCTTAACACACTGTCTAAAGTCACTCATCCCACTCATTGTAGAGGAACTAATAGGACCGACCTCATGAGGAAACAAAATGACATTAAAATCTGCCATAATAATGTAAGGAAGGTGATCTACCAAATGTTAATGTTAGACAGGTCAAACCAGAGATTCTTCTTATGGTTGAGGTTATTAACCGTATAGACACAAGTAACTAAGAAAAAAGCATAACAGTTCCTAAGGCACAATTCCAAGTGAATCAATTGATCAGCAGAGCTTAGGATAGAACACAAATAATGATTAGGATTCCAAGCTAGCACTATCCTAGCATTCAAAGATTGATCTACATTACTGTAATAGGTCTATCTAGGAAACAATGAGGAGTTAACATTATTCAAATAAGATAGAGATCGAATCCTAGGTTCTATTAAACAAACAAAAGAAATTGATAATCTTTTATGCCAAGCATGTCCTAGTAGTTATTTTTTGGGGTTGTTTAGACCCCTCACATTCCGAAAAACCAAATCCATGATCAAAAGAACTGGAAACTAGCAACCATTCAGTTTCCTCTTAGTTTGCCTCACTGTAAAGTCCTTCTGCCCCTCCCATAATTCTAGGACTATTTGCAAGTAATTTAGAAATAGGAGAGGTAGGAATTATACCTACTTGATTTACATTATAAGAGTTGGAATCCTCAAGGTCTCCACTAGATTCTTTTTGCATCTGTTAATCCAGGGGAAAGTGAGAAGGACTCCTAATAGAGATAGCATCTTTGCCTTCTTACATTGTCATCTCATTAATATGCTCCTTCGGATGAGGACCTTACCCCTTGCATTGCTCATTATAACCCTTTAGTACTCTAATTACATCATTACTTTTAACTATCTTTTCATAGATTAGTTCCTGTGTCTTTTGCTACTGAGTTGGAATGTTTGATATCTTCTCCTTTCCCTTCTCTAGCTCTTGTCATAAACCAATCACAAAGACTCTCCCTGTAGGTGCCCATTCCTTCTTCTGCACTTGTGGATTAGGCCTCCATTCATACTTAATCCTAATTTCTTTAGAAAGTATTTTCCCTTCCTCATCGTATGTGGCTAATTGGAAAGATGATGGCTAACTCTTATGTAGTTGTAGTTCCACACATATTCGTGCATAAACTATCCTAGACATCCTAGCTGTCTGAGATTCCATTATGAGATGATATCCCACAGCACTTGCTATCCTTCCTAACCCTTCAATATTCCAGTATTTGATTGGAATATTATGAAACCTAGCCCACACCGGAGCAAACTTAACCTCTTCTTGTTCCCTACCATTTAGACAACACTTTCTCATAAATAAGGGCTTCCCTTGGATATGCCAAGGACCTTTTTCTAGCGTTGAATTCAAGCTTATCTCGGAATCAAACTTAAAACAAAAAGTTGTTTGAGCTAGTAATTAATGCTTCCTTTAGCCCAAACTCTACCCAAGACTTAACTAAAGCTCTCTAAACCACTAGATAAGCTGGCCTTTTTCTTATGAAAAAACCTATCAATGCTAACCTGAAATGCATAGCTCGCATTTTAGCAAACTCTGAAGGAGGAATGATGTAGATTTGCTCCTCCTTAATCTCTAGGGGTAGTAGGATAATGCACTATTTTTTGAGGAGTCTGCCATACCTTTTGAAACAACCACCTTTCATGACCTGATAATCTCTGAGTTTTGAGGATCACGATGTTGGGAAGAAGCCGCAAGGTCAGTTTCTTGAGGGTTGGTGGTTGAGAAAATTTGGTTAAGGTTGATGGAAAGGGTCAAGTTTAGAGGAGGATTTGGTTTTTCGGTGGTGTTTAAGTCAGTGTTTTGGTTTTGGATACGATTAAGGATTTCAGATTTCTGAAGGGAGAGAGGTGTGAGGACTGATAAAGGGGAGAGGAGGGAGAGAGGTGTGGAGGGGAAGAAGAAACGGCAGACCTGACCCAATCGGAAGAGGAAGGACACCAGTGAGTCGGATAGTCGAGCGATATTAGGTGGGTAATATGTTTATGGTTATTGTGTGTATGGGCAAAATGCCTGGTGTGTGCTTGCTTGTATTATGTGACATTGCTTGTATTAAATTATATGAGAAATACTGAACCTGCATTATGATTATGATTATGCATGGCCTTGATAGGCCTTATGGCATATTTGGTAAGAATGGAAAGAATGAAAGCTTTGATAAAATGCTTTGAGCATGAAACGAATGGTTATGTGTTTTGTTTGGGTAAGAGAGTTATGGATGGAGTCACGTGCACGTTGACATAAAGCTTTCTCCTGACTGCCCGCTTGAGGTAACGAGATCCTTGAGAAATCGGACTCTGATAGTTTACGGAATAAGCTTCGATTTATCCAGATCATTTTACGGAACTCTCGAACCATTTGTGTGCATTCATGATTAATTTGATAGAAATGATGCATAATAATTATTATGTTGAGAAACAGAAATTGCATGACATATGCTTATATGAAATAAATCTTGACTTGCTATACTTGTACATATATGTGTTTAAATGTATGGCTCGTTGCCAATGGCTATAAACATATATGCCACTGAGCTTCGCAGCTCACCCCATTACTCTCCCCTCCTCAGGT
>JANTNU010000008.1:29835993-29848458 GCA_024752395.1 Erythroxylum havanense
AGTCGACCCGAGGTTGCATCCTGTATTGCAATCCTTGGTATAAATTTTATTTGACCGGTTTCCGAGGATCAATTCTTCAATTGAACGATAAGCCGCAGATCAATAACTTACCTGTTAAGAGAGGTACCCCTAAATACCGTATGGGGAGAGTGCCTTTCTTGAGGCCAGAGATAATTTTCATTCGATAATTCAGATAGTTCACATCGGGGGATTAAAAAACTGACTCTTGGAAGGATTCATGTCGATGCCAAAAAAATTAGAGAAGGTACACATACAATCAAGCAAGGTTTGAGCTGAAAACAAATCTGCATGACAAAACATCAAGGAATCATTAGCAAACAAGAGATGGGTAAGCTTAAGGGCTTTGCACCTCCAATGGTATTTGAAGGAAGGACTACTATCTATACAAAATTTAAAATGCCTAGAGAAAACTTTCATACAAATTATGAAGAGGAATGGTGATAAAGGATCACCTTATATTAGGCCCAACTTTCCTCTAAAAATCTTGAGGGGGTTCCATTGATCAAAACAGGGTAAGAGGGAGTGGTTATGCATTCTTTGACCTAGTCTATGAACTTCAAAGGAAAGCCTACAACTACTAGAGTATTAAGGAGGAAATCTTATTGAATAGAGTCATAGGCCTTTTGAAGATGCATTTTAAAAGCACACGTCTTCTGGTTATTAGAGAGGTGGTAATTCTTGAAAATCTCTTGGGACAACAGGATATTATCCCCTATTCGACGGTTCTTAATAAAGGCACTTCGTTTGGGGCTAACAAGTTGAGGAAGAAGCTTTCTAAACTTATTTGATATGATTTTGGCAGTCACCTTATAAAGCATATGTAACATCCCGTTACCGATGTGATGGGCATATTGATAAATTAGGATGGGTTAGGATTGAGTGCATTCATATTTCAAATTGCACATGCATTTTAGCCTCTATATTTATAGATAAATGATTATTGTTGCACTAGCATATGCATGTACACGCATGTATGACATATTCCCGGTATAATGGTGTAAATTGGAAATTCTGTGATAATTGTATATATTGTGCTTTTAATATTGAATTGGAGTAAAAATGAATTTTAGGGACTTGAAAAATGAAATTTGAGTGTACGATCATGTATTTCATATTTTTGGAGGATTTTTAGGGATTTTTAGGGAATTTTCATAGTAACAGGTCCGGACCGAAAAAATGACCTAACGGCTGATAAATTGGATTCCGGTTCCGAGATTGATTGGCAAATAGCACGGGAAAATTAGAGTTATGATTTTAGGATTTATTGTTTAGAGCCATTGCAAATTTGGAGAGATTAGAATAAGAATTGGATTTTAGACCCTTAGAAGTGGGCATGTGGTAAGTGAATTGCCAAACATGCTTTAAGCTATTAAAATCCTTTGTTTAAAACCCTCATCTTTTGAATTTTGCTTCCACGATATTCTCTCTTGCTTTTGAATGAAAAATTGGATCTTCTTCTTCTCCTTCTTCGTGGATCTCCTCCTTGCTTGCTTTCTTCCATTTCTTCTCACTAAATTGCTTTTTCCTTCATCCTTAACCTATCTTTTAAGCTTGGGTTGGAGAAGATGATGAGTGGTGAGGAAATGGGTGATTACCGTGGGTGTGTTTGAGTTGAGGATTGGAGTATCTTGTGTAATTTGAAGAAATTGCAAGGTTTAAATCAAGTACGTTCTTGCTCTTTTAAGTATAAATAGTTTGATTTGTGGATTAATTAGAGTAACTGATTGTTGAGATGTGTATGAGTTTCAGATGATAGGAGTTGAGGATTTTATTTTTTTTAGTTTTGGGTAATTGAGGAATAATGGTTATTTGATGGAATTGAGTTTAGGGTTTAGTTGTTTTGAGTGTATTAAGTTGTTTGGGAGTGTTTTGAACTGAGATAGATGGATTAAAATTTGACAGAAGTGAGAAATCTGGGATTCTGGCGTGTTTTTGGGTTTGCACGCCGCAATATATTCATCGCACGCCGCGGCGAGCATTTCTGCCCTCGTACGCCTTGAAGAGCGAAAACGCATGCCTCAGCGAGCGTAAGCGGGCACGCCACGGTGCGCCCCAACGCATACACCGTGACATATGCGAGGGATCTCGCCGCGGCGGGCAATCTTGTGCCGCGGCGAGGGCGCCAATTTTCTGATAGAGAATTGATTCCTTTAAATGATGATTTTTTAGGTTTAATTCCTAATGAATTGGTTCTTGATTGATTGCGATTTAGAAACTAAGAACTGAAAATTTATAAGAATGAAATTTCTGAATCAATTTCGAAAGTTCTCGAAATCGGATGAAAATTGAATAGTGAATATGATTTTGATATAAAGATAGACCCTATGTCTTGGAGTTTGACTTTTGGGAGTTCTGAATTTCATTAAATGAGTTATGGTGTCTAGGAATTTCTATCTTTTAGAGAAAAAGAGTTGAGATGGGAAGATTCGGAAATAGTGTCGGGAATGTCATAAACATGTATAGTACACAATTAAATCGATGCATGTGTATTATTGACTATTAAAAATTGTGCTATTGGTAATGTTTGTGTATTCTGATTGTTTTAGAGGCACAAGTGGAGCGTCGATCTTCCGGTGTAGCTGAGACTTCCCGACATTAGCTCGAAAGTTTAGAGATGAGTAACCTAGCTGGTTCCTCAACCTTTATGTGTTAAATATTATGTGTTTATGCCATGTGGAGATAATGGAGGGTTTATGTGTTTGATTTTGATTGATTTCGGACCATAGGTGTCCGAAGTATCGAAAATTTGATATTGAAGTGTAAATTGTGTGTGAAGTGTGAAATTACTTATTGCTAATGTCAATTGAGACATATGCATTCATGCATAAAGGCATGTTCAGATAATGAAAATTGTGACCGGAGTAGCCACCGTATTTCAGAGCTTAAAGCTCAACGCAACATGGCCTCGAGCCCAACGTAATTCAGAGCCACAGGCTCACCGTATCAGGGCCTCGAGCCCAACGTAATTCAGAGCCACGGGCTCACCGTTAATGAGCCCATTTTTGGGACAGATCAGGTGCACGGTCACAACACCGTAATAAAATGGAAAGTGTCACATGTGCATTGCATATGCGAATGATTAAATGTGGACTGAGTGAAAGGGCGAAATGCCTTATATGTGTGAAATGATAAATCATATGATATTTTTGACCATAATACTATGTGATGTTCTATGAATTGTTTGTATATGCATGAGTTGAGTGAACCATCGATGATGGTTTCTCGCTGAGTTCGCAAACTCACCCAACATTGCAAATATTTTTCAGGACAGAGATAGTAGACTCCTAGCTCCAGAGAGAGGGACTTTTCCTGCCTTGTCAGTCTTGTTGGCAAGAGAATTTATGGCACAAAGGTTGGTCAGCTGGGACTTTTAGGGATGACCTAGTTAGGAGTTGTTTTAGTTTCCTTTTGGACTTGTGTAGACAGTGACCAGTGACAGTTGTATATTTGTGGTTTAAATGGAATGAAATGAGAAAGCAAATTTCAGTTCAATTTCTGTTTTGTGATACTAATGTTTATTGTGATGCCATAAGAAGTATTGTAGTGATTGTTCTGGTGGTGCACCCTTATTGTAGGATATGTATCGAAATGACCTACAGGCGTCCCGGTGTGTATCCTACGGTAAGGGGGCACTACGGCATATTGCAACAAGAGATAAGTCTATAGTCTAAAAGTGTGGAAGGGTGAGATTTATTGGGTATGAGTGAAATGAAAGTGGAATTAAGCTCTTTGAGGAGTTTTCCAATTATGGAAAAATTTTTGAATGGCATTGGTAACTTCCTCCCCAATTATATGCCAAGTTTGTTTGAAGAAGAATCCATTAAACCCATTTGGACCAGGAGCCTTATTGGGATTAAGAGAGTCGACAACCTCTCTTATCTCTTGAGCTGAAACTTTAGCAATGAGAAAATTGGAAAGATTTTTAGATAAAGAATGAGGGAAAAGATTGTCCACAAACTCTTTAGAAGAGTGAAGAGCCTTTTTAGCCCCAATATTACCTTGAAAGTATTCAAGAAACTGAACTTGAATCTCTTCTAGATCAACTATCCTGTTCCCATTTCCCATTACTAAAGAATGTATGTTATTTCTGTTTCTGTTAGCTAGGAGAGAATTATGGAAGAATTTGATGTTCCTATCCCCTTCTCTGAGCCATTTAATCCTAGACGACTATCTAAAGAATGACTTCTGATCCTCTAATGCTCTATATAACTCAACAATGGCCTCAGATTCCTAAGCTATCAGACTAGAATACATAGGCAAAATTCTCATTTGATCCTAAATGTTATTAAGAATAACTTGGAAATTCTCAACTCTAACATTCACATCCCCTATCTAGTGTGAATTCATTATTTTGAGAGCTTTTTTAACCATATTGAGCTTAAAAACTACACAATACATCGGATGTTGGGCCCCAAATTGTTGTTATTAATGTTATTAAGCATGAATTTTGTTAATTGTATGATTTATTGCATAGTTTGATTTAATTGGAAGTGTTAGTGGAAAATTAAGAATTATTTGAGTTTAGTATGGAATAAGTGATTATGAAAGGGGTAAAAAATGTGTGAGAGCATTATAGGAAGTTCACTTAAGTTGGAAAGATTAAGACTTAACAAGGAGGGACATTCTAGTCTTTGTGTTACCTTGTCGTGCTTAAGGAAAGGAAATTAGAAAGAAAGAAAGAAAGGGAAAGAAAGAAAAGGAGAAGAGGGAGTCATGGGAAGAAAGGAAGAAGAAGAGAAAAAGAGGAAAGCTAGGTTTAGAGGATTTTCGAAAGGATTGAAGCAATCTCTGGTAAGTTCAAGTTCTTTTACTCTTGTTTGGATTGAATGAAACCCTAGATTTGCTTGGAATGGGTTAGGATCGAAAGTATAGAGGTTTTCGGAAATTTAGTGAAATTTCTTTGGGTTGATGATCTTGTTATGTTTATGCTTGTTTTTAAGGTTATGATGAGTTAGAATTGAAGTTTAGGACTTGAATCAAGGTTTAAGTGTGTTGCATGTTCTTAAGGGAACGATTGAAGTGGAAAAATCTGAAAAAATCAGGTTCAGAGACGTTCTCTAGACCCGCATGTCGCGACGTGCGAGGAAGGTATGCACGTCGCGACAAGCAGTAGGCCTTCGTCGTACGTCGCGACGTGCTCGTCGCGGCGTATGAAAGGAGGGGTGTACGTCGTGGCGCACAGGTCGTTCGCCACGGCAAACTCCAGTTTTTCTGCACTGAGATGTTTTGATGTTTTAGGCATATCTTTTGATGTAGAAGTCCAAATGAGGTGATTTTGGATGCGTTGTAAACTAGAGACATAGGACTACATGTTTTATGAAGAGATAAAGTTCGAAATCAGTCTCTAAGAATCTTAAATTTTGAATGGAAGTTGAGCATCCGATTTGTTCAAGTTTGACTTTCCGATTTCTACCCCAAATTGATTGGACTTTTGGCTATTTGGTTAAGGAAATCAAGTGAGCCAAGAGGAGCAAGAGGAACAAGAGGAAAGGCATTCCTAAGCAAGAACAAGAAAGGAATTCAAGGTGGGTTCATGTTTATAATAGAGTAAATAGGTTACTCATTGTTTTGTTCAAATTAAGAAAGATTTAATGCTTTAAATTGCATCATCAATGTTACCTTATGTGCTAGTGTGAAATAATTAGATGTTGTTATCTGATTTGCATTCATGATTATGGAAAAAGGTTTCAAAAAGGGTTTTCTCTTTTCACGAATACATGCACATGAACTCATGTTTTCCTAAATGTATGAAAAGCAAGTTTACAAGTAAGTGCCGGTTTGGCAAATCAAGTTTACAAGACTTTAAATCATGCATGTTATGTGGGTTTGTGGTAGTCCTAAGAACCGTCACGTGCACATTGACCATGAAAGGGCTTCTCCCGCCTGCCCGCTAGCGGCACGGAGCTCCCCACAAGGACTCCAACTACGACTACACAGGACCATTTCGATGGAAATGTGTAGTACGTCATGAACCCGGGCTAACCCAGACCATTATGCTATGCTTATGTGGTTATTCTTTGTTATCATGTTTCATGCATTCATGTTTTGAATTCTACTCATGAATTGTTTAAAGAACAAACATTTCGAGATAATGACGTTTACATGCACAATTGCTATGATTTCAAAGAGTATCACGACAATGAGTTATTTTTGAATAATTTTTTTTATTTCTGTATTATAAATATGATCCCACGAGCTTTAAAGCTAACCCCCTTTACTTCCACCATTTAGGTGACGAGCAAGAGACCGAATGAGTCACGAGTTATGGCAACACTCCATTTTGTCATGTTTATGTATTCGCAAGTTTTACTTTTGGAAGTCAAGGCTTTAGTTACATTTCAAGTTTTATTGGTTCAAGTATATTTTTGTATTTTGGCTCTTAAACTCAGAGATTGTAATTTGGGTTGAAATGTTATTAAATATTTGTAAAACTCATCTTTTGGTTATAAATGAGATATGATGTTTATCTTTTGCACTGAATCATTTAGAAGTTGTTGAGTGTATGTTGTTACGTTTTGGGATGGGCTGATTTTAATCAAATGAAAGCAAGTTTCAAGTTTGTTCACTATAGGCCCATTGAGCTTCCGAGGGTTTTTCCTTCTTCATTTCATTTAGATGTTTCACCTCGCGCATCGAGCACCACATTTTCACGTCCGATGTTGGGCTCCGGCAACGGGGTCCAACATTGGAGTACCCTGAACTTAAGAGAACCAAGCATCCTTTACAGTCTACAGGAAATTGGGTTAGGAAGATAGAAAATTTGAGAAACTGAAAGGAGAAGATCTCTTCTACTGATTAACAATAAACCTAACTACTAATAGAGAATGGTCTGAGATGTTAGTGTTCTGAATAACACAATAAGAACTAGGAAAACCTAGTGCTCCAAGCTGAGTTTATGAGGGTTCTATTTAACTTCCTGGAAATAAAAGAGTCTCCGCTTTGTTTATTGTTCTAAGTAAAACTTGGACCACTGGGATTTAAATCAAACAAACCATTATCCTTAACACACTGTCTAAAATCACTCATTCCACTCATGGCAAAAGAACTAATAGGATCGGCCTAATGAGGAAGCAAAATGACATTAAAATCCCCTACAACAATCTAAGGAAGGTGAACTACCGAATGGTTAATGTTAGACAGATCAATCCAGAGATTCTTCCTATGGTTGAGGTTATTAACCCTATAGACACAAGTAACTAAAACAAAAGCATAACAGTTCCTAGGGCACAATTCCAAGTGAATCAATTGATCAGTAGATCTTAGGATAAAACACAAATAACGATTAGGATTCCAAGCTAGCACTATCATAGCATTTGAAGATTGATCTACATTACTGTAATAAGTCCATCTAGGAAAAAATGAGGAGTTAACATTATTCAAATAAGATGGAGATCGAATCCTAGGTTCTATTAAACAAACAAAAGAAATTGATAATCTTTTATGCCAAACATGTACTAGTAGTTATTTTTTGGGGTTGTTTAGACCCCTCACATTCCAAAAAACCAACTCCATAATCAAAAGAACTAGAAACTAGCAACCATCGTACTTCAGTTTCCTCCTAGTTTTCCTCACTGTAAAGTCCCTCTGCCCCTCCCAAAATTCTAGGACTATTCGGAAGCAATTTAGAAATAGGAGAGGTAGGAACTATACCTACTTGATTTACATCATAAGAGTTGGAATCGTCAAGGTCTCCACTAGATTCTTCTTGCATCTGTTAATCCAGGGGCAAGTGAGAAGGACTCCCAATAGAGATAGCATCTTTGCCTTCTTACATTGTCATCTCATTAATATGCTCCTTTGGATGAGGACCTTACCCCTTGCATTGCTCATTATAACTCTCTAGTACTCTAATTACATCATTACTTTTAACTGTCTTCTCATAGATTAATTCCTATGCCTTTTTATATTGAGTTGGAATGTTTGATATCTTCTCCTTTCCCTTCTTTAGCTCTTGTCATAAACTAGTCACAAAGACTCTCCCTGTAGGTGCCCATTCCTTCTTTTGCACTTGTGGATTAGGCCTCCATTCACACTCAATCCTAATTTCCTTAAAAATTATTTTCCCTTCCTCATCGTATGTGGCTAATTGGAAAAATGACGGCCAACTCTTATGTAGTTGTAGTTCAACACATATTTGTGCATAAACTATCCTAAACATCCTAGCTATCTAAGAATCCATTGTGAGATGATATCCCGCAACATTTGCTATCCTTCCTAACCCTTCAGTATTCCAGTATTTGACTGGAATATTATGAAACCTAGCCCAGACCGAAGCAAACTTAACCTCTTTTTGTTCCCTACCATTTCAACACCACTTTCTCATAAATAAGGGCTTCCCTTGGATATGCCAAGGACCTTTTTCCAACGTCAAATTCAAACCTATCTTGGAATCAAACTTAAAACAAAAAGTTGTTTGAGCTAGTAATTAATGTTTCCTTTAGCCCAAAATCTATCCAAGACTTAGCTAAAGCTCTCTAAACCACTAGATAAGCTGGTCTTTTTCCTATGAAAAAACCTATCAAAGCTAACATGAAATGCATAGCTCCCTTTTCAGCAAACTCCGGAGGAGGAATGATGTAGATTTTCTCCTCTTTAATCTCTAGGGGTTAGTAGGATAATGCATTTCTTTTGAGGAGTCCGCCATACCTTCTGAAACAACCGCCTTCGATAACCTGATAATCCCCAAGTTTTGAGGATTAAGGGGTTGGGAAGAAGTTGCAAGGGCAATTTCTTGAGGGTTGGTGGTTGAGGAAATTTGGTTAGGGTTGATGGAAAGGGTGGTCGATTTCAGAGGAGGATCTTTAGTCTGGAGAGGGATGATGGTGTTTAGGTCAGTGTTTTGGTTTAGGGGAGAGAAGGGCTCGAGGTGTGGAGGGGAAGAAGAAAAAACCATAAAGGGGGAGTGGAAGCTCGTCTATAATCTCAAAAGTTATGGGTTTAAACTTGTCTATAATCGCTCATCGCTCGTCTTGGTATATACTACTTTATCACAATCAATATCATAGATTAATAGGCACTTTTCAACCCCCAATGCCACTATAATAAGAGAATTATTATAGTTTTTGATCCCTCTTTTATCAAAATTTTAGTAATGGAACCAAATATTAGCTCGTTCACATCTTCGTTACCCTTTTGTACTCTAATGTCTTTGCAAATATCACCTTTACCCATGCATATAACCTATGTTCTCAAGGATATACCTTATGTAAGCACATTATGGATCTTTCCAACTTTATACAGTGAACTTAGCTTGTAATTGGGATTTTATAAATGCCACAAATGCTTATAAAGATGCAGGATACGTAGACCCATGTTACCCAAATAGCTAAACTTAGGAAATTCCTTTTTAGTTCAAGTTTGAAAGATTTTGAGATACATTATTCACCGCATAGAGTGATAACATATGGGGAATCTTATACTTAGAAAAAGAAGGATATAAAACTTATGAATAGAGAATGGAGCACTACTTTCCCTAAAAACCTATATGAACTATTATCCTCAATGATTCCAAACTAGTCCTTAATTAAATTATAGTTCAATAAGCTCATTATTAAAATAAGTTATCCTTTTAGGCTCAACAACTATAAGTGAATCATCTTAATTCCCTAAAGAATTGTCCAAAACCTTCAAATTTTAGGTTAAACTTGAAGTTATTAAAGAAGAATTAAAGTTCATCAAGGAAAAAAAATGGAAGTAACATGCTAGAGACACGCGCAACAGTAAGGAACAAGCTCAACTACCATTAAAATGCCTAGGGATGGTTAGCTTTTTATTAAAGGAAATAATTCTATAAAAGACTAAGTTAATGTCCACAAAAATCATAATTCCTTATTAAGACAAGGATGAAGAATCCAAGTCCTAAATGAAGGAGATGAGAATTCTAGGTTTTTTTATAGCTCTCCCATTAACAGAAAACAGATTAACAAAATTTTTATTTTAGAATAAAAATATGGAACGTGTAAGTATTTCGAAGGGGAAATAAAAAAAATCTTGCAGACTAATACTTTGACAACACCTTAGGCCCTTAAAAAACCTTTAGTAACTATATGAATTAACCATAAAAATTAGATTTAAAATGAAATTTTAGGGTAACGTGAAATTTCACTCGTTGTAACATTCCAAATTCATGAGTTCAAGGAAGTTGCCTTCAAGTTGAGGGCAAACAAAGCCCTAGGTATTAATGTTTTCAATGAATATTTCTTTCGAAAATCCTAGAATTTAACAGGGGATATGATCATCAAAGTAGTACTAGAGTTCTCATTTAGTAAGCTTCTTGAAGATCTTAATATGGCTTTCATCACTCTAGTACCAAAAAATTATACTCCCTTATTGATCTAAGACTTTTCATCAATATTTTATTGTAATGTCATCTATAAAGTGATTTTAAAGATGATTGGTTTAAGGTTAAAGCCTATTCTACCATCTTTTATTGATCATTTTCAAGTGTTTTCATTAGTAGAAGTATAGGTGACAAAATAATTTCCACATAAGAGATATTTAGGAAATATTATAAAGATCACAACAATAATAGATGCAACCTTAAAATTGATTTTAGAAAAATCCTTTAACTTTCTTGAATGTGGCTTCCTCTTTGAAATTCTTAAAGCTCTTGGTTTTACCAATTTATTGGTTGGATACACTAATATGCCACTATCACTTCATTTAACATCCTCATAAATAGGGAACTTGCAACGACCATTAAGGCAGCTAGGAGTTTGAGATAAGTAGATCATCTATCCCTTTATCTATTTAACTTGCATATGGAAGCTCTTTTAACATTTATAAAAAATAACTTCACTAGCTCTAAGGAATTCCCATATCACTTTAATTATAGGAAAGTTTAACTCTATAGTCTCATATTTTTTTAATCCCAATTTATTACTTTGTAAAGTTGGATTGTATTCAAATTATACTCAATGAACTAAATTTGTCACAAAGGATCCATGACTCTCTATAGTCGAAGATAAAATAGCTTCATTGACTCAAATGGCCTTGAAATTTTTGTTAAGGACATTACTAAGACTTTTGTTTTAAAATTATAGAATTGCCTCCAAAAATGGGAATTCCCATTATGATTTCTAGATTAACTTACTAAGACTACCAACCTCTATCTAATTCAATAAACAAAAGAATTGATAGTTGGTGTAACAAAATCCTATCTTTTGCAAGTATTTTTAACGAACTAAGTCTATCCTTTCTAACATAAAGGTATATTGGTGCAATAATCTTCTCCTTTCGAGAAAAACTACTAAAGATATTGAAATAATGTTAAAAATTTTCCTTTAGAGTGGTAATCATCATAACTCATTGGAAACACGATTAAACGAATAGAAATATGCATGCCTAAGTCACCAAGATTAGGTCTAAAAACAATTTGTATCATGAACATTATCAAAACTCTTTAAGGACAAAGAGTCTTTATGGGTTGGATGGGACCATATCCATATCTTTAAAGACAAAACCTTTTAGATAATGGTGCCTAACCTAAACATGTATTAGACCCTTTATCAAATGTTCGAGTTGAGACCAAAACTAGATAAGAACATCAAGTTTATATTAGCAATGGAGAAACTACTATGGTCTAATATGATTTATGAAACCCACTAGGTCCACTCTATCTTTTCCCATTTGTTTATAATATAATGCATATATTCCCTATGAATTCCATTGTATAATTTCTTATTAATGGTAACTCTCGGTCTTGGCCTTTTTACTAAGTAACCAAATGGTCCATTATAATAAACAATATACCAACTTACCAATATGATTTAAGTAAGAAATAGTCACTTCAACTAAGCATAACTTTGATCTCTTCAACAATAGATCATATTCTAAAATCTTCATAGACATTAAGCCTAAAATTTAATAATTCAAAGTAGTTTGGGGTAGCTCTAATCTCACCATAGGTTATTTTATTTTTTCATTTATAATTAAGGAATGTTTAAGCATAAAGCCCATATTCTTCTAAGGCTCATTCAAGAATTTGTTCTATCCCTTTTACAATAATCAACTTGAAAACCTTGATTGATTGTTCTTTTATAGTAAGATCATAGCAATCAATCCTTGAGTTTTATAGGCTCAATTATATTTGCATTCAATGGAAAATAATTATTGAATGGACTTCACAACTCGAACTTAAACATAAGAATAAAATCGAGCTATTCAGATCCATCTTCTGTTACTTCATTTAATTAATATAGAAAGAAAGGAACAAAAAACTTTTCCCTAATAGTCATATACAATCCAGCTTATTTAAAGGGAACACAGTCCAGTGGTCAAGGAATTCTTTATTAATAGAATTTTCATTACATACATCAATCAATCCATAACCCTTAACAAGAATTATTAAGGAATTATACTCCAATCTTCTCCTATATATGCAATCCAAGTCTCCTAGTCTAAGCTACATAATTAATTATGTTGTATATTTACCCCTAATTATCA